>JBAMJV010004918.1:80000-85362 GCA_037951105.1 Echinarachnius parma | reverse complement strand
GGCGGCCGCCCCCCCAATCCAAAAAGTGGGGGGGCAAAACGCAATTTTGCCCCCCCAAAAAGCCCCCCCCCCCTCCCCCAAAAATAAAAAAGAGTGGGAAAGACACAATCAAATGTATGAGCTAACGTTCAAAAACTAGTTTATACATCCATTTTCAATTTTCGCTGCGCGCTTTGCGCGCGAACAGATTATATCAGTTTGTTGTAAACATCTGATGAGATTCTTTTTTTGTTTAACTCGGATTCTAAATTTCCTTCACAGGTATGGCATGAAGTGCACCAAATTGCACCATTTCAAGTATATAAATGCAAAATATTCCCCGTGGGAGGGGGATACCCCCTCCCAAACCCTCCCCGTATGGCTCTGCCCAAGCCCTCGGTCGCTTCGCTCCCTCGGGATTCATTATTGGCTGTAGGCCATGTTGTTGGATCATACATGCGCCATATGGTTTATGTTGGAACTGTGTATGACACTAAATACAATATTTATGTGTGAGTTTGGGTGCATATTTATTAGTGCGTCAATTATTTGTTTTCTTCGTGGAAAAATATATCAAATCATAACACGCTTTCCCAGATACAGTTAATCTTAAGCCCGAATTTCCTATCTAGGAATGCACCAGATTGCACAATTTCAAGTCCATAAATGCAAAATCTTTCTTACTGTGGGGGGGGATACCCCCTCCCAAACCCTCCCCCTCCCTCCCTGCCCCAGCCCTCAGGCGCTTCGCTCCCTCGGGACTCATTATTGGCTGTGCAGTGGCTGATCTACAGGGAAGGGGGGGTTTAGGGGGTTTAACCCCCCCCCCCCCTTGGGCTGCCAAGTGAAAATGTGATGTGGAAAACATCACTTACGGGGGTTCAAAATAGCCAAAAAAATCGCCGCATCGCGGCTCGTGGACGATGCTCCGCATCGTCATTGGGTCAAACCCCCCCCCCCCCTTAGCAAAAAGACATCACTTACGGGGGTTCAAAATAGCAACAAAAAAAATCGCCGCTTCGCGGCTCGTGGATAGTCCAGATTCAGGACGTGATTTGTGAACACACACCACCTACATGCACACCACACTATACGACTCAGAGCTAAACGGGCGCTTATCGTTACGTCCGTAATTCCCCTTTCCTAGCTCCAAAATAACGTCCTGACGTTTCTGTGGGAATTGGGCGTGGAAAAAATCACCGGTTCGCAGCGCACGTCAATCATTATTCATGAGCATGCAGCATTTTGTATACGATTGCCACACTCATCGCGCTACGTCATAATGCCCGCAGCCAATCACGTTTGGCTAGTTGCCAGCTAATTAACATTATGCTTACGTTTCGCGGAGGAAAAGATACAAAATCGACCGAACCTTCTGCAGGTTCCAATATTACATACGGCAGCTATCAGCAAGTGAACGATAACGGCAGCTATTGGCTGAGCTGAGCTAGCTATGTGTAGGAGGTTCGGGCAGCGAACTACTCGTGGACGATGTTTCGCATCGTCATTGGGTCAAACCCCCCTCCCCCTTAGCAAAAAGACATAACTTACAGGGGTTCAAAATAGCAAAAAAAATCGCCGCTTCGCGGCTCGTGGACGATGCTCCGCATCGTCATTGGGTCAAACCCCACCCCCTTAGCAAAAAGCTATATCCGCCCCTGTGACTGTGTGTTGTTTGATCATACATAATGTTGCATAATTATGGTTTATGTTGTTGTGTGCGTGTTTTGAGGTACATATTTATTAGTGTGTCAATTATTTGTTTTCTACGTGAAAAATATATTAAAACTTTCTGGTCGATCAAATCATATCACGCTTCCCCAAATACAGCCGAATTTCCTATCTAGGTATGCACCAGATTGCACAATTTCAAGTCCAAAAATGCAAAAGCTCCCTACCGTGGGAGGGGGGACACCGTCCCCCCGCTCAGTCGCTTCGCTCCCTTGTAATGTCTCACTCTCACATCTGGCTCAAAGTTGGCAACCCAGAGTGTGGTTGGGCATGAGCCCCTACACACACAAATTGTGAGCCCCCTTGGAGTTTTGCCCCCCCAATCCAAAACTGCTTCCGGCGCGCCTGGCGTCATCATCGTCATGATTCTTAACCAGAAGAGGTTATGATTGATTCATGAAGAAAAACAAAAATGCACCCCAAAAATAATATTCGCAAAGTGACATATTCAGTTCAAACAGTGCATCAAAAGCATTATTTTATATGACAAAACAACATGAACATTGTATTCCAGACGTATACAAGACCGATTCCCGAGGGAGCGAAACGGGAGAGGGGGAAGGGTGATGGGAGGGTGTGATGGTAGGTGGGTGCACGGTAAAGGTGTTTTTGCAATGTTTTAGTTGAAATTATGCAATCTGGTGCATACTTGGGAAGAAAATTTGACTTGACATGAAGTAAAATCTAAGTTTTCTTGTCTAAAGAAATACTCTTTTCTTTCAATCACCGTTATCGAATTAGATAAAAGCCATGATTTTAAAAAAAATTGGGGGGGGGGGGGCGCCCCCCCCCCCCTTCCACCAGTACGTCAGTGCTCATACTTGGACTACAAACTCCTATCAAGTTCGGGTAAAATAAGCACGTTATACTCGAACTTCCGAAAAGTCATTAAAACTAAAAAGATTCTGGCGGTTAAATCTGGATAGCTCTTTTTTTCCCCCTTCTACTAGTCTGATGAGAATGGGAAAGATGGTATTTGGGCAAAATACCTCGCCCCCTGAAGAAAAAAAATGTGGCCCTACACCCATGATGACAAGTTATCAAATGCTGCATATTATCGCGGTATGTGTTTTCACTACAGTCAACGCTGTCATAACGGCCACCTGACTAAAGCAGCCAAACTGCTTTAGTTATTAAACCAAGCCTATAGGCCTACTATGAAGTAGCCAGAACAAAAGTGATTCTATCCCTGCAGAGAAAAAGAACCATGCTTATCAGTGGATCCAGTTTTTTTAGAATTTACCGTGAGCTGTAGGTACTATACAGTTGTTTCTCTGTCCCTTTTATGGTCACTAAACGAAGGTCTGAGTTTAAACTTTAAAAATGTATATAATATCATTCCCTCCCCCGTGATCGTAACCCCAAAAATTAACATACAAACGCCACGGCCACCACCCGACCACATGTTAGCCACGTAAGTCACGTAACAAAATAGTAATAATAATAATTAATTGATTAATAATATTACAACAATAATTATAAACAATAAAGATACTAAACAATATTATATATGATAATAATACTGAAATAAAATTAAACAAAAAAAAAATTACCAAAAAATACAATACAAAACATTAGGAGGGAAAATAAAGAAATAAAAAGAGTGTGTCCCCAATAATTTGAGTGCCCCTTCCCCCTTTCTCCCTATCTGCATGACCACCGAATATGTATACTTTTCGTGCGAGTCTGCATGTTATATTATAGTGTAAATAATGATGATGCATATTTATGTTGACTCATTAATGTTTTTATTTTTTTCACGAAGTACTTGTAAATTTACCTCCGCTTCTTCTATTACATTATGTTACTTGATTTTAATGCCACGTTCTTCTCTTCCTTTCTGCCTGATTCGGCCTATAGCTTATATAACACCCTCCTCCTACTCTCGGAGATTCTAACAACAGTACAATCATGATGTAACAAACACAGTTAATGAGCAATAATCTGTCTTAATTTTCTTAGTAGCCTGCAGGCCCTGCATGCATGCAGTGCCGGATGAGTGTCATTATTGCCTATTTTTTAAGTATTTTTCTCATGAAGTACTATTGATTTGCTCCTATCCATCTTCAGTAATTGCCTTCCTATCTAACCCGATCCGGTGTTCACATCCTCCTGGAGATTCTAACAACATGATCAGTTTGGGATTATGTTGTCAGCTTTTAAAACAAAAACAAGTACTCACTGAGGCGTCGATCCGAGAGGGGGGGGGGGGGGGGAGCCTCCACAAATGAAAATATTGGGGGAGGGCAAACATATCCTTTTGCCCCCCCCCCACCCTCCCCACCCAATAATTCCGAAAATGAAGAAGAAAAGACACTATATAAATCTCAACAATGTATTCATATTGCAAGCTTCATTTCGGTTACGGGGACTTATTTCGAAATATAATTTCTCAAACGCAAATGAAGGAAACGGAGTTGAAAAATAGATATCAAACACCGATACAGAAAATGAATCATACATTTGAAATAGTGTATCTTTCCATTATGTCAACACGCGTTGAACGCAGAGGAACTTGAATACTCATTTTGAATTCGGAAAGACGGTGCTATAGTGGTCATGTATGTATTCTGCCTACATTCTTAATCTGCGGGGGCTCCGTCCCTTAGACCTTCTACTGGGACCTTATCAAAGTCGACCCCTGCTCCCCACCCGTAAATGGCACACCGACTGTAACTATCCTCGCTAAATCGCTCGACATGCCAGTCAAAATGTTACACCCTTTAAATATAAAACACAAAGCTAGTAGATGTTTTACAAATTTGAAGGGGCTCAATCCCCGAGACCCCGTCAATGTCTAGTTAGTATAGGACCCTTAGACAAAACCCATGCAAGGCTTCTCGCCACTGCATGGCTATGCGAGGGGAAAATAATCCATACAAAGATCCAATATGATTTACCTTTCACAAATCTTGGGAGTGCTGAAATTCCCAAAACAAAAAAGCTTCCGGGGCTCTGCCCCCGTCCCCCCGATGAGGATACTAAGGTACTTACATTGATTCATATCGTTAGGTCTGTTTGCCAACCTATACCCTTTCATTTTTCTTCTCTATGCCCTTCAAAAAAATATACGAATACATTTACTATTTTATACCATGTTATCAATCAAAACAGTAGTTCTAAGTGTGTGTAATCCAGAAGCTTCCGGGGGCTCGCTCTGCCCCTGGACGCTTATTAAGGTCCCCAATGTGAATAACCGCTTTATACTCAGCCATCAGTTCGAGCCATCAAAAAGCTTTCAATATGATAGACTTTGTATTTCTACATACATGACCTTGACAGTTCTAAGCTGCTAAAACCTCAAAGCTTCTGGGGCCCCGCCCCTAGACCACCTGTTGGTTGCCATTTGGTTGAAACCTATTTCATACACTACCACCTACCCCACCCCCCACCCTCCCCCCCCCCACCCCCCCCCCCCCCGTCTTCAAACTTTTGGACGTGCAGCTGAGGGGCTTTTAGCTCTCCCACGGATGACTCCCGGAAAATGTTGCCCCCAATCGAAAAAACGGATCGACGCCTCTGCAAGCACTTATCCTATATATTATACGATAGATTGCGATACATGGTGCGTAGCGTGATCGGACTGATTGAGTAGCATACATTATGTATTCTTTGCAGGTATTCTCCTTATGTTTTTATTTTTATTTTTTTC
>JBAMJV010004918.1:0-75000 GCA_037951105.1 Echinarachnius parma | reverse complement strand
GTATTCCAGCCCTTAGTCAGCCTTTTCAATGTCGGATAACTCATATTTGACCAAATTTGAGATATTGCTGTTTTGAACTCTCCATACATGAGACATTTAGCATTGGATGCCCACGACACAATAATTGACCTTGCTGAACATTATCTTCTTAACTATGCACCTGTTTGCATTTTGATGCAACAACGCCGTTAAAAAATCATCTTGCAATAGGGTGCTACACCGCGGATCGCAATTTTTAACTAGGCTTTTTTTTCCGCACATGCACATCGATATTATAAACACTCTGGAAGAAAAACTGAGGACAAAATTAAAACAAGTAAAAGGAAAAGATTGAAAAGGGGGCAGAAGTACTGTTTATCAAAAGTAAAAATGACAGTTCACACTATACGCTCCATCAGGGGTGTCGATCCTGGGGGGGGCAGGGGGGGCGGTCGCCCCCCCAATGAAAATATTGGGGGGCGAACATATCATTTCGCCCCCCCCCCCCCAATAATTCCGAAAATGAGGAAGAAAAAAATCGAGTGATATATTGCCAAAGAGGGGAAAGACACATTTATCAATAATTAATCTTCAAAATAGCCGTTTTTTAGTTTGAAAAGGACTGTAAATCTCTTTTTTGCCGCGCGCTTCGCGCGCATACAGTTTCTCATATTGCAAGTTTCATTTGGGTTGCGGGAACTCACCTTTTGAAATGTGTTGGGCAGCGTAATTTTTCAAACGCACACCTCAAACAAAGTTTATTAAACCCTCATCTATAGATAGCACACCGGCACAGAAAATAAAATAATCTCGGTACATATGCGCTGAACGCAAATCAAATTGGAATATCATGTCCCCCCACATGTGAAAAAGGAGCAGATTGTCCCCCTCCCTTTGTCATTATGTATGTTTGGTTCCATAACTATATACTTCACTTCGTATTACGTGAAATTTCTGTCTCAGGTGTGCACTAAATCGCACAATTTAACGCCCAAAAATACAAAAGCTCCCTACTGTGGGAGGGGGGCACCCCCTCCCACACCCTCCCCCGCTCGGTCGCTTCGCTTCCTCGCAATGTCTCCCCTACACTTTTGAGAAATTGTTGACGCCCTTGCTTAGTTTCATGGGAGCCCAATGCCTTAGACTATATCGATGGCTCTATAGTATACATGATCACGTGGATCCATCTCATGCAAGGCTCAGTCTTTTCCTCGCTATGCCCTTTAAAAATACGTTATGAGTAGGTTCACTATTTTATACAATTTTAACACCCATGCTAGGATCAAATGTCTGAAATCTAAAAGCTTCCGGGGGCTCCGCCCCCTGGACCCCCATTATTGTCCCCAAATGTGGGTGCCCCCCAAAGTCAGGTCTTCGAGCCATCAAGACACTTTCAATGAGCGCATAACAAAACTTCCGGGCATGCCAATGTGGGGCTTTTAGCTCTCTCAGTGGTCACTCTGGAATTTTTTTTTCAAATTTCGCCCCCCCCCCCCAATCTCAAAAACGGATCGACACCCCTGCGCTCCATAATCCGTTAGTATGCAACTCGGTTGTATTATTTCACTGGTTATATAGCATAAATCGTACCCGCGGACTCAAGATAAGCCACCGGGGAGGGGGGGGGGGGGGGCACTTCATCACATTTTGAGTAGGTAGGTATGCCTACTCAGGGTTCCAATGTAGGGGATCCGGAGCGGATCGCCCCTCGCCACGTCCCCAGCAGACCCAGCGGAATGGCGGAACGGCGGAACGGGCGGAATGGCCGAAATTTAGGATTTCTGGGGTCTCCGGAACGAAAAAAAATGAGCTGAAAAGGGGGGTTTTGAGGGCGGCACATACCTATAGTACCAGGTATAGGGGGGGGGGGGGGGGGAGAAAACGTGTGCTGTGTGAGCGCATGGTTTGCTCATCACGTATGCCACAGTATACATCTTTAATAAAAATGGGTTACCATAATTGTCATGATACACTAAACACATGGTGAGTTGTGACAGTAGTGATGGAATACCAAAATTTCCAAGATCTTGTCCTAAACCCCCTTTTTCTACAACATGACATTAGGTAATCCGGGGGTGTTTCACAAGATCCTAAGTTAAACTTAACTCTAAGTTGGACTTTAAAAATGATGGTAAGACATTTTTAGCCTTTGTATAAAGTATATAATTTAAAAGCAAACTTGCAAGTATTTTAGACTTTTTTTTTATATATTTTACATCAAAAACATGAAATCTCCTTGATAATAGAAAATATTAAATGACAATGAAACTATGGCTGTCGGCTATTATTATCATTTAGAAGGTGAACAGACATTTAATTTGATACATAACTTGTCGATTTTGGCCTACTGGATACCATGAAACTCTTATGTGAACATACCCAAATTTTACTCATTCTTACGGCGGCAAAAGATGATGGGAGAGGCCATGTTCTTGTAATTACCCGACAGACTTTGCAAACTCTGACGTTTGTGCGGATGGCCGAACAAAAAGCCTTTCACTGATTTGCAGACTCATCAAAGCGTCTACAAGTAGTCAGACAATGGTTTGAATTGGTGTTAATATTGAAATGCACTAATGCATATCATTGACCGAAGTCCGCACACACCTAATAATAGGGAGTTTTCGCTTATGTGAACAAGAACGAGTTTCCCGTCCTAGAACGACCGTTTCAGGGTGGCCCAGAAATAACGGAACGGGGTATTTGCCATTGTGATAATATGTTCACTGGATAGATAATCTTTTTAAAAGAAATTCGTTATTCCGAACACCGAAACAAAAACATTACTGTTGATGATATCAAAGTTCTTTTTAAAAGATTATCTATCCAGTGAACCTAGTCTGTATATTTCTTTATAATGGAATGTACCCCGTTCCGTTATTTCTGGGCCACCCTGTATAAGCAAATAATATGCGTATGACGTAATACTCCACGTTGGCACTGTTTAACAATAGTAACTAGGTCCGGTAAGCTCCGGCATACTTATCTTGCCGAACCTAGTTACTATTGTTAAGTTTGCCAACGGGGAGTCTATACGTCATACGAATATTATTTGCATACATCACAGAAGCGGTCTATTTGTAGTCAACCCGTGCTGTTCACTACCTGTTCGCTGCCTTTGAACCATTTTCGTTTTTAGTTAACGCGCGTTCAAAATGACGTCGTTCCCTTCTACACACAATCATGACAAACACTCACACACACCTTACACTTTCAAACATACACATGCGCAAACACACGACCCGACTGAACTAACTCCAACACAGACACACACACACATACACGCATTCAATCACACAAAACACACACACACTTACACACACGTATACTCACACGCACAAACATCCACTCCCGCACGCACACACGCACTCGCACTCAAACAAACAACAATGCACACAAACATCCCACACATGCGCTCACACAAACACAAACCCTTACACACGCGTATACACACAAACACAACATTAATACAACTCCCACACATACGCATACAGATACACAACACACACCCACACAAACACAAACACATTAATGCACACTCACAAATGCACACAAACACCCACACACGCACATCCACACACACAAACACACACACTCATCCACGCGAGCACTCAAACAAACACAAACACACGCACACACTCAAACAAAAACCCATACCCGTAATACGCATACACACACGCACGCAGGCACTCGCATTCCAACAAACAAAAACAAACACATATACACTCACAAACACACACACACGCACAAATGCGCACACACGTACACAAAGCCACAAACGCACACATTCAAACACACACGCATACACCAGTTACATAATCCACCACACATACACATACACACGTATAAAACACACACACACACACACATATACATGTTGATACTTCTCTGATTACGTAATTCTGAAGACGGTGCACTGGATTTTCCGACAAACCTGAAATCGGGCATGAACTAGTGCTCAGATTGGCCAGACGACGAGAGAGAACGTAAGTGACGTAATTTCTCGCCTAAATGACGTCATTTCTTCTAGTAGGGGCCACAAATATGGGTGTTCACTGCAGTTTGGGGTACAATCGTTTTACTTGGCATACAAACTCCTTGGATCAAAAGAAGAAAATTTATCCAAAGAGACACTCTGTATCAATTATGGAAATAAGGCCGAATTTGCATAGATACAGAGTGTCTCTTTTGACGAATTTTCTTCTTTTGATCCAAGGAGTATGTATGCCAAGTAAAACAATCGTACCCCAAAATGCAGTCATGGACCCCTTAACCACCCCACTACTCGTCGTCCTCAGGTTTGCGAAAATACCGTAATGGCGGCGTCCAGTGTTCGCGTAAATAGCGGTGTAACCAATAGTGTTTTCACATATTTCTTCCAAAGCAGAAATCTGAGACGGAGTAATGTTATATATAATGAACAAACATATTACGATGTATAAAGTAGGATAAACTCTATTCTTGAGTTGCATTGCCCTTTAATTATTTGAATCAACATTTTATGCCTTTTAAAAGAACTTTTACAAAAAATGTTAAAAGAAACTAACGGCTTTCCATATTTTGTATGTCCAACTTAGAGTTAAGTTTAATTTTAAATCTTTGTGAAACACCCCCTAGGAAATAAATGTGTTCATGGCCTCGAGTGAAAGTAGCACATTCACAAAATAATCAGTTGCTAATGCACATCTCCAACATTTTCGAGTGGATTTATTGAACTTGCTAGAAGCTAGTCGATTTCCACATTTGCAGCGAGGCGCACTCGCATAATCGGATTCCGACCCGACGAACAACTGCATTAGTATCTGAACTAAAGCAAGGTGTGCAAATTTAAAGTTAAACCAAGACTACTTCAGATATTTAATCGTTTGACGAACAAAATGAAGATGAAGAATTGTGGAAATGCAGGATTTCTGACAAATGTCGGAAGCATCGTGGTATTGTTCCGGGTATTGTTTATCTGTATGTCAGTCTATATTTATGTGTGTGTGTGTGTGTGTGTGTGTGTGTGTGTGTGTGTGTGCGTGTGTGTGTGTGTGTGTGTGTGTGTGTGTGTGTGTGTGTGTGTGTGTGTGTGTGTGTGTGTGTGTGTGTGTGTGTGTGTGTGTGTGTGTGTGTGTGTGTGTGTGTGTGTGTGTGTGTGTGTGTATGTGTGTGTGTGTGTGTGTGTGTGTGTGTGTGTGTGAGTTTGTATATTTGTATGGGTGCGCTTTGTTATTCCGAAGGTTCTTTATTCCGAAGGTTCGTTATTCCGAACACGCAAATTTTGTATACCTGAGGGTTCGTTAATCCTAAAATGAAATAGGGTTCGTTAATCCGAACATTTGTTGCATTATTCCGAAGGTTCGTTATTCCGAAGGTTCGTTATTCCGAAGGTTCGCTATTCCTAAAATGAAATCTGGTTCGTTATTCCGAAGGTTCGTTAGTCCGAAAATAAAATCGGGTTCGTTATTCCGAAGGTTCGTCATTCCGAAGGTCCGTTATTCCGAGGGTTCGTTATTCCGAAGGTTCGCTATTCGTAAAATGAAATCGGGTTCGTTAATCCGAAAATGAATTTGGGTTTGTTATAATGCTATAATTTCATATAAAGAGATAAAATAAACTTAAATGTTTGATTGGTCTGGCCAAGGGAGGGAAAGGGGGAGGGGTATGCTTAATGCAGGCTGTAAATTAAATAAACAAAACACAAATTATAGTATTATAACAAACCCGATTTAATTTTCGGATTAACGAACCCTATTTCATTTTCGGACTAATGAACCGTCGGAATAACGAACCTTCGGAATAACGAACCTTAGGAATAACGAACCCGATTGTGTTTTCGGATAAACGAACCTTCGGAATAACGAACCCGATTTCGTTTTAGGAATAGCGAACCTTCGGAATAACGAACCCTCGGAATAACGAACCTTCGGAATAACGAATCTTCGGAATAACGAACCTTCGGAATAAATGAACCTTCGGAATAACGAACCTTCGGAATAACGGACTGTAACCATTTGTATATTTCTATCCCACTCTATCCAACCACGGACACATTTCCATCCGTGGCTTAACTAGTGCAAACGATTGCTAATTCGATTTCCGTTCATATGCGCGCGCGTCAAAAATCCGGGAAAATTAACGTGCACCCCGTACGTCCACGGTTGTGCTGTTTTTTTCCTCAAAAACATACACAATAGTCCTCGGTTGGGCAGTGAAATATCACACACACATGTCCACGTTTGCATAGTACTTTTTTGGGGGTCCTCGATTGACAGGATTTACAGGTATGTGTGTGTGTGTGTGTGTGTGTGCGTGTGTGTATGTATGTGTGTGTGATATCTCCTTAAAACATCACTTAAATATAGACACATCAATTAAAAATATAAAAAAATCATCACTTAAAAAAGAGTGTGTGTGCGTGTTGTGGGTGTCCTATTCTCCCTCGCTCTCCTTACTCCTTAGCATTAGCTTGTCACGTTTGATAACCGCAGTTTATGGATAAACTCATGTGGTTAAGACAGATTTATTCTAGCGGAATGGTGGTAAATGTGGTGGTTGTTTGTTTTTGTATTAAGTTGTGAAGGTGTCTGGGAGAAATTCGAATACTCCAATAACAAATTTTGAGGCATCTGTCTGTCCTATCATAAGGGCAGAAAACTTAAAGAAGACCCATAAGGTCCAAGCGTTGCGGGTCTGGTTAGTGTGGAATACAACTTTTAACTTTTAACTGCAGATAACCTATATAAACTGATACTATATTTCTCTATGGACGAAATATAATAATTAATGGCAGTTATATTTTGATCGCTGGAGTCGTGGTGATAAGAACAATAATGTCCAAAACATCAGTCTTCAAAGAATAGAATGATGATCCTGATTGTGCGCGGGATAAAAACAAAGTTATTGTATAATGAAATGCAGACATTTTGAAGTAATCTTTGTTTTCACACTAATTGGTAATGATAATGAGCACAAAGCAGGGAAGCTGGGGTGTTGTTTTGAATACAGAAACTGTATTTTGACCAAAATATTGCCATTTTAGGGGGAAATTATAATATTTCCGTTCGAAAATTCGTCATTTGGGGGCAAAATTATCATGTTTTGGGCAAAACAAAAATCAAATTGGGGCAGCTCGGCAGTACAGAACTTGTTTTAGTGAAAAACAGGAAGAACAATATTAGGGATTCGGATAAAAACAAAATAATACAAATTCGGCTCCAACCCATCCGTAGCAAAAAAAGTTCGACCGTATATAGTATTATGGTCCCGGTATAATGATCAAGGAAGTTCTAAGTTTATACATAGTAATCAACAAATCAACATACCATTCGCTCTCGGAAGATAACAACATTCTAAATATAACCGCCCTTTATTTGCCCGACTATCTCTGTTTTCATTCTAATGAACCTATTAGTGTGGGTGGTATTAAATGGACGCCCAAACTCGGCTTAAATGTCCGTTAATATAAACCAGACAAATGCGGATCAAAAACACGAAGCCAGGGCACATTGATGGCACTTACAGTAATGACAATGTCATAAATATATGGCGATTTTGTTGTTATTTTGTACACAAATTTATGTTTTTTCAGCAAGATCGCAACCCTATATAAATATTGTGAATTGTGAATATTGTGAAGGTACATAATATAAAGTGATGATTAACAAATATATATTTGTGGGTATCCTTTCCATATCGATATGAAAAATGATGTGTAGATTATTGCTCGCGAGAAAAATATGATTTAACTTTATTTACCAACAGCTTGGCCACGGGGTTTTGTAGCTTTCTATTTATAATGTACATATTTTTTATCAAAGAGGTCTAATCAAATTTAAAATGTATTGTTTTTACTTTTCTCTCGGAGAATATAGGTTAGAACTTCAACAAATAAATTGTTCAATAAGCGCTTGTTAGCATATTTCTCTTCATAGAATATTTCATTAAAAAAGATATTCAGATTTTAAAAATAAAAATGACAAAGTATAGAAGATTATTTAGCCCTAAAACATTTCTTTGCGACTTTTCATCTTCTTCTTCTTCTTCTTCTTCTTTTTTGGCGATTCCTCTTATTATTCTCTGAAGTAATTGAATCAATTTAAGATTCATGTAAAATATAATTGAATGTATCGACTGTTTGTATTACTACTAGTGTTTGTGTTATGTCCAATGACCATTTATTTATACCGACTCCTGTTGCGTTATTATTTCGATGTGTGTTTACATGCGCGCTTGCGTGTCAGTGTTTGTGCTAATTATGAGCATGACTTGTGTGTATGTTTATTAGTATGTGCGTGCGCGTGCATGACTGTATAAATGTGTGTATGCGTGTGTGTACGTGCATGTGTATGTGTGGTATTGTCTGTGCGTATGTATTAATGTGTCTAAACACCTGTGTATTAGCGTGTGCTGTACGTGTGTGTATGCGTATGTATGTTTGTGTGTGTACATGACTGTAGTCTGTAGACATATAATATGTGACGTATGTATGCGTATGTTTACTCTATTTTGATGCGTGTTGGAGGTGCAGGATGTGCTAAACCGCGTACAATATCTAGCTAAGATTGATTGGACATGTTAAAATACAAGGTTTATGGTCAGCTATTCAAATAGCGAGAGAATGCGGGAAGTATCGGGGGAATAACCATAAATAGGTATATCTTAACCCTCTAACTCCCACAGTCGACTCTATAGTGATGTCACACATACTCGCAGATATGTTTATTTCTTCCTTTAGACAAATCATAATTGCATTGTATTAGGCACTTAACTCATTACCTAAACTTATGTTGTAATGTATAGATGAACATAGGATTAAGCTACTTATGTAAAGCTCTCTACAGAAATTGGACTGAATTTGATTTTGTTTTCATTATAATATGGCACTCAGAGGGTTAAACGGGTTCTGCACGGTTGTCAGTGATTTAATGATTACTTTATTGACCATTTAAGAGGAATTTTTCGCACGCTTACCCCCCGCTTACCATGTGATGTCATCATCATTCAGTGTTGGGTATTCCTAACGGTCACGTCATAGTATCGTTAACGAAACATGTTTAAAGACTCTAACAAAATAGACGTGTTACAAAATTAGGAAAAAAAATATTTAAATACCGCCGATCAGAAAGAATGTGAGAAAACTAAACATAAAACGTAATATTTGTATAGTTTTCGATTTAGCCGTATGAAGTTATATATTATTATGATGATGCTTTTGCGAGTGTACTTTAATAATTACCAAACTTATTATGTAGACTTGAACATGGGATTAAGTTATTTCTTTAAAAGCGATTCGTATGTACTTTGGTAAAAGTTGCTTTATAAAATAAGATAGTATAAAACAGTGAATGAGATTAGTTTCTTTAATCTAAAACAAAACAAAACATAAAGCAACCGTACTTGACCTAGACAAGAAATGGGGTGACACACGGGTGCAATTTTCTTTGAAAACCTTGAGTTTCGTAACACAATCCATGCAATCCCCACTATCTTATAACAAACTTGTCTGTTGTCACGTACAAAGACACAGTACAATAAAGGAAAAAAAGGACACAAATATAACTGTAATCAATGTAGCAGTCCGCCGAGCAAACATTAATTTGCTTGTTCTAAGAACGCTGGCTAACAAGAAAATAAACAAAAGGACTGCTAGGAAGAACTGGTAATTGCTAGGCTTTCGTTACCAGGTTTTTTCTTAGATTGTTTGCACCAGCCGAGGTCAAAGCGCAATGCTGGACAACACGTTCCGTTCGAAGTTCGTGACGATTTCCTCTCGTATTTGATCTTAAAGGGATAGTTTTGGTAAAGAAAGTACAGTTTTGGTCAAACTGAATTTTAGTAAGCAAAACCTGCATAATTACATTACAAAATAAGAGTTATAATTCACCATGCTCGAAAGGAATGAAAAATTCCAAATGACTAAGTAAAAAGCCTGTTATCATTATCAGTTAAAAACTCAAAAGGGCGCTCTTTAAAAACTCATTGGTTTCAACCATTTAAAATAAAATATTGTGCATTTGTTTTGTTGAAATAGTGATTAGACAGAGAGATTATCAACAACTATTTAAAATCTTCTTTTGTAAATTTTTTTAAAAAGGAAACATTTTGGATATTTTTTAATGGCTGGTTAAGAAATATCGAATAATTGTGGGGCCCCACAATTATTACAAATGGTTATGTTTATGGATATTTCAGCTATTTCTGAACCGATTTTGATAAAATAAAGTTTATTCTGTGATTAAAATTGTATGCTCTTTCAAAATTTACACTCATTTTTTCTTTATCTCACAAAAAATTATTTTGTGTGGCGCCCTCTACACCAAAACTCAACTATCCCTTTAAATATTTTACTGATACATATGTTTGTGTGTGTGTGTGTGTGTGTGTGTGTGTGTGTGTGTGTGTGTGTGTGTGTGTGTGTGTGTGTGTGTGTGTGTGTGTGTGTGTGTGTGTGTGTGTGTGTGTGTGTCAACGGTTAGTGTAAGTGTTGAAGGGTGTGGTTATTTAACACGAATGTTGAAACCGGCTAACATTATTGGCGATATTCTCTCGATAATCTACAAAGTTGCGGACCACCCCCCCCCCCCCCCCCCCACCCCCCAAACCCGGGTAAAGTAGCCCTCACCATCTTCATAGGACATTTTACCAAACTGCTAATGTTCCATTAATTTCCCCCTCGCATACAAGGTTGTTTTGCTGCATGTCTTGTCTGAAGTTGCGCTAGTCATGCTGATGATTCTTATTACCAATTATACGACAAGAAACCCCCAGATGCGCTCACTTAATGGAGTAATGCCCGTTTTAATAAGCTTCCGAAATACTAGTAGTGATAAAAAGACGTGTTTATTACTAGACCTAGAGTCCACACCAAATTTGAGATTTGGAGTCAGCTTGGGATCAATGGCGTCCGTATATATACACCTATGCATAAAGTGTTGTTTTTTTTGCCAATCATCTTGCTGAAATCTGGCTACGCCACTAGAGGGCGTCTGGAGGATGACAGCAGAGGGCGGTCGAGCAGGGGAGGGGAATTATTCAGCTTTGTATAAATCCTCAATATAATTCTAAATGGTTTTTCTCACAGGAATGGTACCCTTCTCACTCGAGGAGCACACTTTTATCTTTTTCAAAGATTCCGAGCTTTGCCTTTTAAGAATATAATTATAATTACCGTTCCGCTAGGGACACATGCTTCCCTTGCTCATCATGCCGCCCGCCCCCACCCCCCCCCCCCCCCCCCTCTCTGACCCCATGGAAAGTTATTAGAGAGAGTGAAACCCTCTTCATCTTCCGGAAAAATCTTCAAACTATTGAATTATTAAGACTGTACGAACGTCTCATTTTGTGCAAGATGATTTCCATCAACATCAGTTGAAACTGCAAATGCGGGCCACCCCGGATGAAGGAATAATCTACAAAATGGGTGCTCGCAATTCATATACATTGTTGTACAAAAGACAATACAAAGAAAGCAATCTTAATGGCCGCTTTATCACCATTACTTTCCATAATTTGTTGGCCAAGCAAGCCCCTGAGCAATTCATCACTCATTGTATATTCATCCTCATGAGAGCTATACCATTCTTCAAAGAAATATATCCCGTGGCGTAGCTAAGGGAGAGGGGAGTTGGGGGTAAGGGAAATATTTGTTACCATTCAGGGATTCCTGCCCTCCCTCTATTTAACTCGTTGCTTATCGCTGAGTGCAATTCCCCCGTGGAGGACGATTGAAGGCGTATATCATTAGAATACAGCTGTGAAGGGTACATGGGAGTAAAAGGGTTAGTCGTAGCGTATGATTATGGAGTTAGGTTTATGGTTATATGTTGCGGTTACGTGTATCGTTTATGGGTAGATTTAGAGTTGGGGTTCTATTTTTTACTATGACATACAACCCCATCTCAAACAATTAACACCATTTTAATACGACTCTATATGGCCTAAAGTTTACCGGGGAGAACAATTTCGCCCCTCGTCTACATAAGGAGAAAATAAAAGATAATCATTTTGCGCACTCGTCCACCCACCCCGTCGTGTGACGGGGTTACCCCCCCCCCCCGTATTGTCCCCTGTCTGTTATTAAGGCTACGCCCCACCGAGAGCCCCCAATTTCCCTGATGTCACCTCCATCCTGCTGATGCCTGCTAATGGACCGAGTCTGCACAAAATTAGATAAGTGATATGGTCGGTTGAGAAAGAGAAGGGCGCTAAGTCACCTTTTGTACTTCAAATATAATCACGTTTCAAATTTGGGGGCCATGTAAAAAACTAAATGTGGCTTTCTTTATTTTTGACAAATATTCTCAAAAATTAGAAAAATTATTACTAAAATTTGGCATCACTTAGAGAAGAGTCTGGCTTTATACAAGATGGCATACTATGCAAACACCTCATTTAGCAACAAATCGACTAAACGCCTTTCTTACCCTCACCCGACGATTCCCGTAACGTATTACATTTACCATAAAAACAATATAACTAAAAGCAACCGTTTTTTTCTCCATCTTTTACGCTTACCCCCTTACATTTCCATACGTTAAAACCAATATGAATAAAAGCAACCGTTTTTACCCTTAGCCCTTTACATTTCCCGAGATAGGAGGGACAACAAACGTGAACACTTAAAATATTAATTGCTGTTAATTTGTTTTATTCGTATTAAATCAAGTTTGACTTAGTATACCGACTTTAATGAAGAAATAATTATACTTCATTATTGTCTTAATTTCCATTAAAAAGTTATCCGTACTCATTGAACTTGAACACTATTCCTCATATTTTCCTGTTCGTGGAAATATACTTTATGCATTTCCTAATACTCGTATTCCAATTGCTCTGTATTAAAATAATTTTAAAATCTCACAATCATTTACAACGCAAAAAAGGATTACTATAATATAAATCCGAACAACCGTATATAAGA
Organism: Echinarachnius parma; assembly: GCA_037951105.1. NCBI lineage: Eukaryota > Metazoa > Echinodermata > Echinoidea > Clypeasteroida > Echinarachniidae > Echinarachnius > Echinarachnius parma. The sequence continues at coordinate 62,117 of JBAMJV010004918.1, read as the reverse complement.
AAACATACCATCGGACAGACAGGCAGACTTTAAAAACCATCACAAACAAAAATTACACACGCATACAAACAAGTAAACAATCCCTCTCAGCTCAATCACGGGAACTTGAGGTGGGAAACAACAACCCGAGGAAAATCAATCATGCAGGACATTTTGCATCCCATTACCTCAAAAGCACCGTCTCCCTAGCGTCTGTCATCGGCTAGATGATAATGTATTCTGTCTGCCTCGAGTCGCTTTTGATTGGCTTCGCGCAGAGAGAGGGAGGGAGCGACAGGGGCAGAAAGAAATGATGAAAACTTCTGGGCGCTTGCGGCTGTGTCACCCAGATATTGGTATATGTATCTCGGAGCGCAAGATAGAGGCGACGGACGTGCGTACGTACGTGGACAGGTGGCAAATATTGCTCAAATGCTAAGGAGCGGACTTCGCTCGTTGAAATGTATTTGCTGCGCTTTGCTGTGAGTGGGCGCCGAACTTCTAAACGTACACGACTCGCCTTAAAAGGAGACCCTTCACCGAACACTGCGCATTATCACTGCTGATACTCCTCCTTCGAACAAGTCGTTTGGTCAATCTGCAATAGACAAAGGGAAGAGAATGATGGTAATTAATCATGCTAAGGACAAATTGTATTCGGGTTTTTACCAGCATCACGCCCAACGCACATGACATTGTATGAACATGTAAAATTGTCTACAACTAAGTGCCGGAATTTATTTCATGTGCTTCGATCCTTCATTCTAACATTTGTATTTTTTAAGACGAGTTTGACAGGCAGAGAGAGATGAGTTTTTACCGCGGACTTGTTTTGTTTTTTGTTCTGTATTGATTCATGTTAAATGAGGTCATTCGATTTGCGGCGAGGGACTGCTCCCAATCACACTCTCCAATTTCGCCCCTCGGATCTTCCGGGCAAACATTACTAGTGTTCGATCTGAATCGTAAGAGCAGACAATATTGATACTGAGATCGGTAATTGCAGCGCTATCGCGTTGTCTAATGAAACTTGTGGTGGCTTAAGTACACAGCACTGTCTTCGTCGAGTGTACACATATCTTAGTGAGATTGAGGTAGAGGCAATTAAGAAAAAGAAAATATGCAGTATTTTCTTTGACTCGAGAAACCTTTCAACGATAACTCGTTGACGTTTAGAGAAGGTACGCTGACATCAGTTGGACTAACCTGATCGCCTTTCCGAATGATAAGCTTCTATACAAATGAGCTCGAAGGACTGATAAACAGGCTCAATTGCATTAATGTAATTAGAGTGACCGCGGTGAATCCATAGCATCGCTCGTGTTTTATGTATTCGTGAAGCCGGACAAAATTTAGTCCAACATTTTGCAAACATTTGAGCATAATAAATTCTGCGCGGTTGACAATTGAAATAGTTTCCATGCGAGACACACTCAGAGACAGCACTCTCCTGGTTCCATCCTCAGGCTCGATGATGTCCACCACTCAACACGACAACGGTGCTTCGCCCACCGTGACTTCTCTCTTCCGTCGGATCCCGTCGGTCCGCGAGCGAACGCGCCGCACGAGCCTCGGACAGGTATCGGGCGGGGTAGCCATCCACGATGCCATCGCCAAGGGGAAGACGCACCTCGCTAAGTTCATTCTGGATGCGGTGGAGGGCCAAGTCGTGGTCAACTCGCGGGACGCTCACGGCAAGACCCCGCTGTTCAGGGCGATACGACTCGAGGACAGCGAGACACGCACCAAAGCCATATCGCTCTTGATTCAGCAAGGTGCCAGCGTCAACCACAGAGACAACATGGGGCGGACAGCTCTTAGCTACGCAGCTGAGGCACATTCGAACGACGTCATCAAGATATTGGTTAAGAACAACGTCGATCCGAATCTTGATGATAACAACGGTAACACGCCGCTCATGTACTGCGCGTTGGTTGGAAATACAGAAGGAGCTGTCATCTTGACCAAGTCCTTCCGACGTCTGGGGCTTGAGGTTGACAAGATGAATTCCGAGGGTATGACCGCGTTGATGGTTGCTGCCAAGAAGGGGATTATGGATTGTGTGAAGCTTCTGGTCGTCGAAGGGCGCGCGACACTGGATCTGAGAGACAAAGTTCGCAATATGACGGCAGCAGAGTGGGCGAAAGAAGGAGGCTGCTCCATCCTCGATCTGGAGCTGTTCTTACCGAAGATCCACCGCCAGCATAGGTCCGGTGATTCCACACCCTCGACCCCTCGATTTGAACCGCGATCGATTCTGCAGAAACACGGAAGCATGGACTCCAACTGCTCCAGCAAAGATGGCTGTTATTCAAGCAAACACAGCTCGGGAGAAGACTTATCCCATAGAATCGAATGTCCGGGTGGTTTGATAGCTGTGCCAACGCCGCCTCAACATCGCAGGAACACACAACCGCACAGCATGGAATCGTTGTCGCGGCGTTTCCATGCCCTTCAACCGGTCAAGAATGTGGGTGAGGTTGCCTGCCTGAAGCAGCAGCAAATAAGTGACATGAAGAGATCCAGCTTACCGGAGATTACCGATGCGGACGCGCTAAGGATCCACTGCGATAACAACAACGTGTATGATCCTACCGCCGATGGTTCGCCGCAGCGCAATCGCGAGTCACCCGCGCGTCCTGCCACTTCGACCTATGTGAAGCGGCCTAAACCGAGCATAGTTCAGAGGCGTCCTCTGTCCGCGATCAACCGCCAATCCATTAACCACAGGCAGTCGAGGAGCTTCGACGGGGTCTCTTGCGATCGCGGGTCGGTGAACGAGCTGAGGACGGACGAGAACATGAGTAAGTCCCACTCCATGAACTATCTCGGAAGCAACCTGCTGAACCTGACGTTCTTGAGCCGCAGTTCTGAAACGCTGTCGCCGATTCGGTCGCGGTCCAACTGTACGTCGACTCTTGGGAACGACACCCTCACGGAGCAGTGCAGGGTCAATAGCATGACCAAAGTCCAGGTGAACGTCGAACAAGACCACCGTTCTCATAGTCGCCCGTTTGACCACGCGGTAAAGGTCGATACCAAGGGACAGAATGATTTAACCCCTCGATTGCCGCCTCTTACACCAAAGCATAGTACCCGTGGATATTGACAATTCCAACATGTCATTCATGATTTGATTGTAAGGAAACGCTCTTTTGTCATATGTCTACACGTGGAACTGTTTTAGTACTGACTATCTCTTTGATATTTTTACTGCGAGAAAAGATGGGTTTATAATTTATGTTGTTATATTTATTTAAAGAGTGTGGAACACAATTATGATAATACTATTGATTATATCGCGAGTGGCTGGAACACTCAATTTGAACTAGATTTTCTAACCAAAGTCTGAAATGGTTAATACCAAATATTTTGTATTCATTTTTACATTAAACAAAATGTTTAAGTGTTTTGTTGCTCAAGTGTATTTATTTGGACATGAATGTAAATAGCAATGGAGATGTTTGCAATATTTCTTATTATAAAATAACATTGTTGTGTATAGGAATGCATATCCTTGGATGGTTGTTAATTGGAGAAAATATTTAAAATTCTAAATTGATTGTACCGTCACAGCGACGAACATTTAATTTTATTTATTTATTAAAACAATTTTTGATATGTTGATATGATCAGATTATAGAGCTAATAATAAGTACATATAGAGGACCATAATTATATACAATATTGATCCTATATAATATGTTGTTATAATTAGTGATAATCAGATTAATTGCATAATTAATGATACTGACAATGCTCTGTTTCTTGTCTTGAACGATGTGAAACAGTAAACATGTTCTCAAAGTTTATTTTTCTATTCTTAAATTTGGTAGTCATGCATTCGACAATATGATTCAAGTGTTAGTTTACTCATGACCTTATCGCAAATCCATGAATGATGTTGAAAATCCATTACAAGTTCTTCGTAAGTTTAAACCAAAGTGTCATTAAACCAATGTCATTCAAAATAGAAAGTTCAATGAAGTTGTAAAATGCATTGTTATGTGCGTAGATCAGTGGTGTATAGCGCGGTCGGTCTGAGTGGGAGCACACACATAACTAGGGAGCACACCTTATGAATTAGTGTTTTTTTTTACACTTGTGAGTGCCAGGGATTTTAATGCTCTTTGGCATTATGTTGTTTATTGTTTTTGTCAAATTACTGGGGGCACATACCCCGTGCCCCCCCCCCCCCCCCTCCCCTCCGGCGCTACGCCACTGACGTATATGATTAGACAGAGACTTCGATTTTTAAATTTTGCTTCTTTCTTTTAAATCATTTTTAAGATACCGTTATATCCATATATAGATGGACGTGAAAATAAAATGCTTTCGAATCGAATATTTATTTTCAGATTACATACTGTTATTAAATTATCTCATGATAACGAACTGGAAATAACTTGTTTTTCGCCCGTTTTATTTATGTGCCTTGTGAATACTGAATATAAATTGATATATCGTATACATTATAATCACGCCTGTTCCATTATACATGTATTGATTGATTACTACTGTTAGAAGTGGACAAACATATTCGCCACTTTATAAGCGAATTTTCATGACGGAGTTTGTACAATTATTATTGTCAACGAAATTATGTATTTATGATAATGTGATGATCCTATATATTATTTGAATAAAAACATATATCATAACATTAACCAGAATAACGTTTTGTGTGTCTTTCCTTGGAGTCATACTAGAATAATTGCTTTATTTTTTACTGACTTATATTTATTATAATGTTTAACTGAGTCTCTTTAAAAAAAAACACGAAATATGACCTCTCTATATACACTGTGTTCGTATATGGTCAAAGATGAACACTAATTTGTGTACATTGGTGGTGAAAGGGGATCCTAGGGTTATCCATTTTGTTTTGTTGTGAAATAATTTTTAAGCAGGAAATCCATTCCATATCTTGATTTAATATCGTACTTTTCATTTACTTAATTAATCTATGAATTAATTTATTAAAGGGATCTAGTAACCTTGTTGGCACGAGCAAAAAGTGACAAATGTCCACTGAGTAATGTGTGAAATGTTCACGTTATGGATATTATATGGCCAAGCGAAAATGTAAAATGATATTCGCCAATTCATTGCACTTATTTACACAGGTATAGCTCTCCAGTGGATAATTACATTTGCGGACACTTCAATCGTAAATTACATCTTTTTAACAAAAGGTACAAATTCGATCAACCGAACCCTGTACCACACTTCTATTGGAAATACGAATACAAGGCATGAGAGAACCCTTACGGTTCTGAGTAAAATGTGTGGATTTGGACAATGTTACTATATCCCTTTAATCTATTGATTTACTAATATCTCCACAGTCATACCGTAACATATTTACATGGTAAACAAAAATAATGCATTAATGCCTTAAACACATCGATACATAAAGCATGATAGACATACATTTTCTATTGAACATAATAACATGAGTATACATACAGGGAATATGATACAATGAAAATAGTGTGAATGTAGTTACAAAACGCATGCATTCAAAATACATCTTAATCTACGATCAGTAAGTTATCATTTGAAAGGCAACAGTTTGTTTTATTTGATGGAGGCTTTATCTAAAAGAAAATGACGATGATTTGTTTTCTTCAATCTATTGAATTTTTGCATAATAAACTTCATTTCAAAAGGCCCTTACTGATTTACAAATAAGTATAACAAATAACCCGACAATAACATTGTACATAAAATGATGTACAAATGTTTTATAAGTAGTCCATTAATTATTTACAGAGTTTAATCCAATTCCATTTTGCATCAACATTATCATCGCCGTCCATTAGTGTGCCCTAATTCAAACTTTGTGTGCACACTAAGCCACATAATCAGGCATAGATCATTCAAAACCTTTGTTTAGAACCGGGTGAAGTAAAAAAATATTCGTTGCAACTATATACACACCTGTTAACATATTGAACTAGTATCATGCATGTCCTTACTCAAAATGTTCCTAGTAGCACATTATGTCAAACAAGGGATTGCTCTACATAGCAGTGACTAATGTATAAAACGTAGGTCCCAAGCGTATTTAATTGAGCCATCTTGCCGGGAACGACATACATACATTTTTTTTAGGGCCGAGTCCAAACGGATATCCATCCGATATCCGACCGTGATACAAATTTTCGGATACGGGTATCCGAGAATTTTTTTAATTTTTTTTTATTCGTTAAATTTTGTAATCCCCATTATATAGATAAGATCAGAAAATGGCACATTGAACCCTGCTTATCTATTGCTAAAGTTAAAAGTTAAGGTATTTTACATAAATTACAAATAAACAAAACAAATAATAAACCAATGGTAAGAGGATTAATATACAAGTGGTATAGTGAGAGCCAAGTTTAGAAAAATCTATGATGAGATATCGAAGTCTTTCATCTTGACAGCAGTTTGTACACTTAACATCGCACTGTCCTACCGATTCTAATTGAAAAAACGGACGGATATCGGATAAAAAATAAAAAATTAAAAAAATATCGGATTTTTTTTCTTTTTTCTTTCTCGGATATATTCGATATCCGACTGTTTTTACACGACTAATATCCGTTTTCAAAATATCCGATTTGACTCAGCACTTTTTTTTTTTAAAGTGATTTTTATTCCTCCAAATTATAAGCATATAACATTTATAATTGAATAAAACATGTCCAATGTTAACATCTTATTCATACATAAGGAATAGAAGAATTACAGCTTAATGAAACATTAGGTAATTCTATAGCTAGCTGAATACCGCTCCTGGAGGGCTTGAGGAGCGGTAGTGATTTTTGAGCACTAGCTTGCATCCAGTACATTTTATCAGGGTTGGCACTTCTTATCTCTAGCCCCTGGGCGCTAATATCTCAGCAGAGGATTAGAGGATTAGGATTGTTGACAGCAGTAATAAAAACTGATAAGAATGTGGTCGATACGGAAACAAAAATGATAAAATTGATCACCACGATGGTGGAAGACAAGCTAATGGGACAATCACGTCATGAGATAACGTAGAAATTATTATTTTACATAAAACAAGTACAAATCAAGTGTACAATACATCCATACACCCATACACCCGTATACATACATGTACATACATGTACATACATTTGAATTGTGTCGAAAACTGGTCGATATAGTCTTCTTCAATAACATAATATTCAAATATTATGCAAATGATGATTATCATATTAACAGAGACTTTCCCTAATACATTATGGTGTATTGTATAGCATCACATACTATGACATAATTGTTTTAATAGTGGATATAGGTATATCACCTGATGCGAGGTAGTCTAATTATCTACGAATCATCGTTGTGTATTGTCCGGTATCAGCCGGGTGCAGTGTGGACGTGATGTACACTACATAACGCTCAGAAAATGCGTTACTCTTGGGTCACGCACCATAATATTAAACCGTTCTCTTCGAGACTCTGAAATCCCCATACAATTTGTACATAACCCACCATATTATCTTAGGCAAGACTCCGCAAGAGGTTAATGCGCTCGAGACCTCGGGTTTGACAAATGCTGTGTGAACGCACTGTTTTGAGATATTAATCATAATGATGAAAACCCTACGACTCACGTCATTACTTATCACTTCACTTAACTCCTTTATAAACAGATGTACAAATTCGTCATATACAACACACAGCGTCAACAATAGTGATTCGGAATTTCAGCCCTGAAAGAGTTCGTTTTCCAGGTATAGGCGAACATTATTACGCAGTTATAATCCTTGAAATCAAAATGATGTATACTAACGAATCAAGAGAAGTCTGATGGAAGGTCAATCATGTTCTCCCTAGCAAAACAAAAATACAATTTCACAATTAGAAAATATATATTTGTATGAATTTTATTATAAAACCCCGCAGTGTGTAACATATAATGTAATTTTCATACGATTCATTTTGTATGCATACAAGATGATTTTTATAAATTAATCGAATTGATAAGCATTGTTTGTGATAAAACTACTATAATTAGGTCTTCTCCCAATTAATTGGCAAAGATTGTCATATAATAGTATTTCCCATATAATTATGATACCGTCTATAACACTGGTTTTAACTTGTACTATCTTGTCCACAAATGTGTCTTATACATTTCTTAGTGACGGTCTTAAATAGCCACATTAACTGTATTAATGCACCAATTTCTCAACCGCGTATCACCAAATTGGGCGCTTCGTAAATAAATGACTGGATTAAATCAACATTGACATAATGACAATGTTGCCGGTAGTATTGATGTTCACTTTTTCACAACAAAAGATCTTAAAATAAGACGTAATGAGACTTGATGACATATTGAAATCAACATTGGCACCTAAATTAAAGTAATACTGTCGTGTGCTCCACCAAAGAGGTAAACATGAGAAGTATCCTTAATTAATGACAGGCCTCAACCAACATGAACACTCTAACTGCAGTTATGTCCGCTCTTTCTCGGCAGAAGATCTCCATATGAGACGTTTATTACATTAATGACGAGCTTAAATCAACATTGATAAAGGCATTGGTACTTTATTGTGTATTAATGTTTCCCCCATTCTCAACCGAATATCTGACAATGAAACATTTCTTTAATTGATTAGAGGCATAAACCAACATTGACATTTTTATACTGCAGTAATGTCCCCTCCTTTTCGGCAGAAGATCTCGATATTAGGCGTTTTTACATTAATGAAGAGCTCAAATCAACATTAATAAAGGCATTGGTACTTCAACTGTATTCATGCATGTTTCTCCCCTCCCAAACGAATATCTCCAATGAAACATTTCCTTTAATTGATTAGAGGCATAAACCAACATTGACATTTTTATACTGCAGTAATGTCCCCTCCTTTTCGGCAGAAGATCTCGATATTAGGCGTTTTTACATTAATGATGAGCTCAAATCACATCAATAAAGGCATTGATACTTCAACTGTATTCATGTTTCTCCCTTCCCAAACGAATATCTCCAATGAAACATTTTCTTTAATTGATTAGAGGCATAAACCAACTTTGACATTTTTATACTGCAGTAATGTCCCCTCTTTTTCGGCAGAAGATCTTGATATAAGACGTTTTTACATTAATTACGAGCTCAAATCACATTGATAAAGGCATTGGTACTTCAGCTGTGTTCATGTTTCTCCCCTCCCAACAGAATATCTCCAATGAAACATTTTCTTTAATTGATTAGAGGCATAAACCAACATTGACATTTTTTATACTGCAGTAATGTCCCCTCTTTTTCGGCAGAAGATCTCGATATAAGACGTTTTTACATTAATTACGAGCTCAAATCAACATTGATAAAGGCATTGGTACTTCAGCTGTGTTCATGTTTCTCCCCTCCCAACAGAATATCTCCAATGAAACATTTTCTTTAATTGATTAGAGGCATAAACCAACATTGACATTTTTTATACTGCAGTAATGTCCCCTCTTTTTCGGCAGAAGATCTCGATATAAGACGTTTTTACATTAATTACGAGCTCAAATCAACATTGATACAGGCATTGGTACTTCAACTGTGTTCATGTTTCTCCCCTCCCAAACGAATATCTCCAATGAAACATTTTCTTTAATTGATTAGCGGCATAAACCAACATTGACATTTTTTATACTGCAGTAATGTCCCCTCTTTTTCGGCAGAAGATCTCCATATAAGACGTTTCTTACATTAATGACGAGCTCAAATCAACATTGATAAAGGCATTGGTACTTCAGCTGTGTTCATGTTTCTCCCCTCCCAACATAATATCTCCAATGAAACATTTTCTTTAATTGATTAGAGGCATAAACCAACATTGACATTTTTATACTGCAGTAATGTCCCCTCCTTGTTGGCAGAAGATCTCGATATTAGGCGTTTTTACATTAATGACGAGCTCAAATCATTAGTACTTCAACTGTATTCATGTTTCTCCCCTGCCAATCGATAATTGATAAGAAGCATAAACCAACATTGACATGTTAACTCTACCGTTGTTGCCCCGTCTCTCAACCGAATAGCTCCAAATGAGACATTTCTTGAATTAATGACATGCTTAAACCAACATCGACACTTGAACTGCAATAATGGTGCCTTTTTCTTAACCGGATATCTCAACATGAGATACTCCTTAATGACACAGCATTGAACATTAATGTTGTTCCTTTCTCAGCAGAAGATCTCAAAATGGGACGTTTCTTAAAGGGACTTAGCAACATTGTCCAAATCCTCAAAATCCAATTGGAATTCTAGCGGTTCCCTCATACCTTGCTGTATTCGTATTAACATTAAAGGGATAGTTGAGTTTTGGTAGAGAGGGCGCTAGACTACTTTTTTTTTTGTGAGGTAAAGAAAAACTGAGTGTAAAATTTGAAAGAGCATAATATTTAAATAATAAAATCATCTTTGTTTGATCAAAATCGGTTCAGAGACGGCTGAAATATCCATAAATATAACAATTTGTAATAAACCTGGGGCCCCAGGTTTATTAGAGAATCTTGAACCAGCCGTTAAAAATTCAAAAAAATGCTTCCTCAGTTCAAAAAGTTACAAAATAGGTATTTAAATAGTTGTTGGTTATTTCTCTATCTAATCACTATTTCAACAAAGCATCACATGCACAATATTTTATTCAAAATGGTTGAAACAGATGAGTGCTTAGAGAGCGCCCTCTTACGTCTTAACGGCTCTTTTTGAATGATCTTTACTACGTCATTTGTAAGTTTGTGTTCCTTTCTAGTTATAACTATTAGTTTGTAATGTAATGATGCAGGTTTTGGTTACTAAAATTCAGTTTCACCAAAACTGTACTCTCCTTACCAGAACTCAACTATCCCTTTAAAAGCATGGGACTGGTTTCGGTTTTTTTCTTCAAATTTCCCTTTCGTTAACAAAATATTTACGATTGAAGTGTTTAGATGATAAATTATCCACTGGACCGTCAAAACCGTGTACAAAGTGAGTGCAATTATTTAGTGAATATCGCTTTGCATTTTTGCTCATTACTCGATCATATAACGTCTATTTAACTTGAAATTTCCACAGAACACCCAGAAGACATATCATATAATAACAACATACATTGTATCAGCCACTCATCACTTTTTGCACATGTCAACAAAGTTACTAGATCCCTTTAACCAGAGATCTAAACATAAGATACTCCTTAATGACACAGCATTCCTTTCTCAGCAGAAGATCTCAAAATGAGACGTTTCTTAAAGGGATAACCCCTCTTTTGCAAGCCAAATTTCAAAAGTTGCGAGGTCATTGTCTTATATGAAAGAACATGTCATTTAATAGCATGCCTGACAAAATTAGGGCTTGAAATCTCTTTTTCGTGGAGTTTTCGTGGACCTAAAACTAATAAACCATCGTCCAACGGTTAATTGTGCATTATACGTATATTCACCCAGTGAGGAAGTTCGTACACGGGATTCCACGAAGTACCACAACGCTATGCGTGACCCCTACGTGACCCGCGCTAGCTACGTGACCCACGCATTTATAACAATAGCATGACCGCACACTAAACAAAATAACCAAACCTCGCTTAAACTGACTACATGTAATTACATATTCTTCATTTTTGAGATTTTTTCCGTGACATACCTTTACAAATGTCGGCTTCACAATACCTTTACAAAAATATAAGTACAATATTGTTGTAATATTATGCTAGATCAGTTAAAACTCTTTTATTGACCGATATATAGTTTGATGGAGGGACGCATTCGTTTTTCATTCGTAGAATCCAAATTACAGGGCTATTTTTGTGTGTCTTACATTCATCCTCATCCGTCAAATGGAAACTATCAGACGTTTTGTAAAAGAGGGACTATCCCTTTAATGGCATGTTTAAATCAACATTGAAACTTTGACCGTGCATTTATTTAATTATAAGTGCACATCCTTAAACCAAAATTTACACTTTATCTGCAGTAATACTCCCCTTTACTTAAGCGAAGATATCAAACTGAGATAGGGATCGAATACCTTTGTTGACATGTGCAAAAGGAGAGGAATTGTTGATACGCTGTGTATTTTTGTGTTCTGCTATTATATGTCCACTGAGTAATGTGTGAAAACTTCACGTTAAATGGATATTATATGGCCGAGTAATGAGCGAAAATGCAAAGTTATATTCACTTACTCATTGTACTGACTTTGTATACATGTTTATGACTATCCAGTGGATAGTTTAAACAATCTGAATACATCAATCGTAAATATATTTTTAACGAAAGGAAAATTTCAAAAAACAAAACCTGTCCCATGCTTCTGTTGTTAGTACGAATACAACAAGGTATGAGGGAACCGTTAGAGCTCCAATTAAGTTTTGAGCATTTGGTCAATGTTACTAGATCCCTTTAAATTAATGATCGGCCTAAACCAACATTGACACTCTTATTGCAGCAATGCTGGCACTGTCTTAATGAATACTTTATGACACAACATTGACAATAAAACTGGGTTAATTTGCACCTTTAACAACCGAATGTCTAGAAGTGAGACATTTCTTAAATTAATGATGGGCTTTAATCGACATTGGCATGAGCGTTTAACCATATAATGCTATTTCTTTCTAAGCAGAAAACCTTAAAATGAGACGTTTCTTAATGACACGTATAAATCAATATTGACATTTTGAATGAATTAATGCTGCCCCTTTATCAACCGAATGTCTTAGTATAAACATATTTCTTAAATTAACGAGAGGCATAAACCAACAATGACATTTTAACTCTATTAAGGTTGCCTGTTTCTCAACCAAAGTTTTATCACAATGATACTTTAACTATACAATAATCTGGTAATCATGGTAATGCTGCCCGTTTCCTAATGACAGGTTTAAATCAACATTGCACTATCTTTAACTGCGGTTATGTTGCCCGTGTTCTCAGTATTCCGTTATTTGATCTCCTGTTTTGAAAAGAAATTCCTTGAGATACTTATTTTAGAACACAGTAGTTCTTCAAGGGCACCTTCCTATTTCCCCACCGGTATATTGAAGTCAATATTTAGATTAGGAAATTAGGACAAATTAGTAGGAAAATTACTTACCAATTTCTAAGCGTATAAATGTACTAGTCTCGTTCATATTTAAAGCGTATTTTAGACCTTTACTGAAGTAAAGCAAAATCTGTATAAGTTATTTAAGCAATTTTTACGTCCCAATTCTCTAACGTTTTCCGTGAATTGTTCATTTGAATCCCAATTTTGCTTAAGTAATTTAAATAAGCCAACAATTAAATACATTGCTTGTTTTTAAGGAGAAGAATGACTTTACTATACTGGCCGTAATATTTGCCTTTAGATGTAGTTGAGGTAAATTAACCTATAATACCCTTTAATTTCTTACTCTTATTTTTGATACATCAGATACAATTTACTTGTAAATGTATAAACCGCGCTCTGAATAACAGTTTTATTTTTTACCACATCCTGCCTTTAGATGTATTTTTCGAAATCTGCAAACGAATAATTATACACTGCAATTTATCTCTCAACGTAAGCCAATCTATATTCATTCGTTTAGACGTCATAATGGTATGAATTATAGCAAACTCGTAGAGGGTATTAGCTTCGACGAGTTGCCATAAATCAGCTAAGCTCAATGAATCCAGGATAATTCCAAATAATGTAACGGTCCGTGTGTTTTTTTACATTTTATTTTTGATAAAATTAGCATTTCTCATTTATTTGGTTTGAAAAATGACTATTTTCAAGAAAGCGCATGTCTTAGGAATTGAAATCCATGTTGCTCTATTTATAGTTTGTATAGGGATAAGAACTTTATCCCACGCAACCAGATTCACAGGAGGTTTCCCGCGGCCTTTGTATTAAAGTTCGTTCTGGTTGCCGTGGATACCTTCCCCAGAACCGAACAAATTATGCAGAGATCAATTCAATTAAGAAATGCTCATTTTAGATTTTGTTCTGGTGAGATTAGTTTTGTTTTGTCGGCTTAGGTAGCTATATCGGCATCTTACTCTCTGCCTTTTTTCATCTCAGTAATTTTCTTCAAATATAATTTTTTGCAAGTAAACAAAACAGCTCTCCAAAAAAAAATGTGTGGAATATATTTGTCTTGATTTTAGATGAGCGAATTGATGTGAAATTTCAAAGACAGAATATGGATATTCTATTAAAATAAGTCAACAAAACAGCTCCCCCATACAAAAAAAACAACAACTGTGTAATATATTTGTATTGATTTTAGATGAGCGAATCGATGTGAAATTTCAAAGACAGATGGTTATTCTAAATTAATACTAAAATGCGGCTTGTTGTAATTTTAAAAATGCTCACATATGCATGACATGTATATAATATGCACTGTATATCTGTAAAGAAAAAACATGCGCTTCCAGAACGCATTTTTACTTCATATCATAATAATTGGTGGATTCAAATTATGTTATATACAATCAATTAAAAACAAGCGAATAATTGCTGCCTTGCTTGCATTATACCGCAAAACATCGTTATTTCCCCCTCACCTTCTTTTTCGCATTTCACCACTGTGTGATTTATTTGCCCCTGCCTCTATCTACTTAAAACGGGACTTTCGTTTTTAATATAATGATCGATTCAAAAAAGCATCAGCATTATACAGTATTCTCTAAGGCGTTGGGGCACTCCTCAATAAGTAAGTCGGGGTGCCAGCAAACAGATGATTTCCCCAGAGCACTAGTTTTATTCGATAAATCACCCAGGAGAAACCGCACATGCATATTGCGTGAGAGACCTTTCTAAAAAGTATGCCACACCGTAAATCCGCCATCACATCTTTAACGCTTACCATGCCAGAAACTTTGCGACTATAACGTACGGTATATAAACATATACAGATTGTGTACATCTTAACCATTGGTATTGGATGGGTTTAAGTTCGGAGCTGATGAACAAATTATGTACGCACCACAGTCACGTAAGACGGACATACCTCTAGAAAGAGCTTTCCCAGCTACATGCAGCCAAAACTGCTTTTCTTTTCTTTTTTCATTTTATTTAGTGGCCACCTGTCAATAGCAGCCAGTATGCCTTCAGCGGCTACCAAAATGACCTTGCAGCGAAAAACAATGTTAAGGGATCATGTCATTACCTGCCTACAGCAGTCACTCTCCATTTTCCATCATATCAAATGGATACTTTATACAAAGGTTTGAAAATGGCGCCCTGCATACAGAGAACAAAAATATTATGGAACATGTCTATAAAGGTCATCTGCCTACAGCAGCCACTCTTCATTTGTTTTTGTTTTTTACCTTATGTTTATAGGTGGTCACTTTTTTTTACACAGGTTTGACTTAATATCAATCTGTCTGGTTGCCTTGGCATCCCATGCACATTACACCCACACCCGCATTTGCTAAACCCTCTGACCGCCAAAATAAATAGCATGAACTGCAATTACAATTCATATTTTGATTCAGTAGCCTTTTATCACTTGTTTGTTATGTGCATTAAAGTGCAAAATCAACATAGGATTGTTACTGTGGAGCCAAGCAACTGCGGCATTCAGAGGGTTAACGTCTGCCTATAAATAAACGACACTGATATAGCATTACATGGGCCGTGGTGTAAACTTTCACCTCCGGCGCCAAATGGAGTAAAATATTCATTGGCTGACTGACGAGTAATACACGCGACCGAACAAGAACATGAAACGAAAGCTTACCAAAAACACATAAAATAAATAAGTATTTATAGATTTAAGAGTGATCTACTCACTGGTGCATATATAATTTACAGGGATCCTATGTCATCGGTTCATGAATACTTGCGTACAATCTAATTCGGGCTTCGAGGAGATTCTGTGTAATTTGTTAACCATCTGAATATTTATGACTAAAGGAAATAGTTGGTAACCAATTGCCTACTGGAACCTCAGTATGGGCATTGTGTCAACTCTATGGGGATCGCGAAATCCAGCAGGGAACATTATTGTTGGTAGACACAGTTTAAATTTACAACATTTGTTAATTTTGGGAGAATAAGATCATGGGTTGTTTCACAAAGATCCCTGGTCAAACCTTACACTAAGTTGTAATTTTGTTATGGAAAGCCGTTAGTTTCTTTGCTTTGTTTTGTTGTGAAAGTTCTTGTAAAAGGCATAAATTGTTGATTAAAATCATTTATGTTTTCCATTATCAAGGAGACTTTATGTTCCTGATATAAAATTTATGAAAAGTCTATAAAAATACTTGCATTTTTGCTTTTGCATATAGGCCTATATTTTATTCCAAGGCTACAAATGGCTTACCATAAATTTAAAGGGGTCCACCGGGCAAAGAACAACACATAATTATATGTTTTGGTACCGTTTAATGATATCAAATAGATACCCAACATTTTGCAAAGGGTGGTGTAAACTCATAAACAAAGCAATAAATTACCACCACTTACGGAACCACTATTATTTCCTGGTTCCGTACGGGCCAAACATTTGCGAGTGCACCAATGCTATTCACGCGTACGTTTAGAGACAATAGAATCCCGGACAATTCGCTCGCTCTGGACACAGCAGTCTTCGTACATGCAGACCCATGAACGCATGCTTTAGAATGGTGATGCGTTTTCCAATTATATATTTTTTTTCTGGAAACATATTTTTGTGAACTTGTTGATGGAATGGACTACTACAGATGTTACTTTTCATTTATAAGAATATTATTGTTGTTTTCTTTGTAATTGATTAATTTTGCATAATCTTATAGGTTATATTATTGTATGGGGCGCTTTTAATACAAGCTTGTATTTCTTAATGGTGTGTATTTTGCGGCAATTTCCCGATAGATTAGCAATTTCATTGTCAACATCATCCACTTGCTTGGGACCCTGCTCCATAAGAGGGATTATCAGTCATGAAGGTACTGTATATCAATTTGTTATTATTTTCATGGTATGTTATAAGTTTTAGCGGCAAATTCCCGACAGATTAGCATTTTCATTATCGACATCACCAACAGTCTTGGGACCCTGCTCCATAAAAGGGATTATCGGTCATTATTGACGATGCACCGCTTCATTATTTGCCATGATGTGTCAAGGTGTCTGTCAATTAACATAACCGCGTTGTCAGGATATTCAGACAGAGTCTAAGGAGCGATGAAAAAACAATGTGTGAATATTATGTGTGTGTGAGGGAGGGTGGGGTGTGGGGGGGGGGGGGGGGGGGTGGCCATGGGACAAAGCGATTCCATATCACATCACGTCGTATAGAATATATGGACTTTTTGAAATTTAACGAGGGTTTTTAAGATAATTCAAACACATGACAACTTACTGATAGATTGATAGATATTAAGATAGAAAGATGGATAAATAGATATATATACAGATATATTGATAGATAGATAGATAGATAGATAGATAGATAGATAGATAGATACATAAAGACTTAACCAAGGAATTCTAGCGTGTTTCCGAGTTTATTTTATTGACTTTTTTATATAGATAGATAGATAGATAGATAGTAAGCAAATAATTACCGTTGGTGAAGGTGATGGGACAAACTATCACTTCCGAGGCGATCTGGATGTATAGCTATCTTTCCGAAGCGAAGCTGAGGAAAGATAGCGTATACATTCAGATCGCCGAGGAAGTGATAGTTTGCCATCGCCTGAAACCAAAAGGTGATTATTTGCTTTATATTCCACATCAATTATTTTGATCACAAACGACCTATAACTAACACAAAGGGCTAAAAAGTTTGGAATATTGAGCAATTGATCGAGTCTTTTATTCTAATTTCGTCAATCCTGCACATGAACAAGATTTATGATTAAAAGTCAAAGACGCTTAAATACCATTGCCTATTAAGCGTAGCCGCGCGCAAACGTTGCGCATCAGCGCGCTACCTTTCTGCGCACTAACGCACGCACGCGTATACTTGCGCTCGAACAATTGAATATCTACACAGTGCAACGCACTTTTACCGACTATCTAGTGAGTGCAACGCACTTTCACCCAAAATATCTACACAGTGTAACGAACTTTTCTTCTCCCATCAATGATGGGCGAAACTATATTTCATCACGTGATTAACTTTTGACCAATCGTAGAGCAAGATTCTTAGTATGTGGAATCTAAACAGATATATAGATATCTAGCTATATAGATAGATAGATAGATAGATATATAGATAGATAGATAGATAGATAGATAGATAGATAGATAGATAGATAGATATATAGATAGATAGATAGATAGATAGATAGATAGATAGATAGATAGATAGATAGATAGATAGATATATAGATAGATAGATAGATAGATAGATAGATAGATAGATAGATATATATATAGATAGTGGAGAGGAGAGGGGAGGGAAGGTGGGAAGGAAAACCAGTTTGGAAAGAAAACAAATACTACATTCATATCCTCTTTAGACAAGGAAGGCATAAATATGGAAACTTAGTTGTTAACTAATGTTATTGCTTGTTATAGATTGTTATTACTGTGTATTATGTTATAAATATTACGTTGTATACTATACATCATATTATCCTTAGTATATAAAATATATATTACATCTTCTTCATATCTATTTTTATTTTCCCGATCGTGTTAGATATGTCTGTTAATCTAATTTCTATTCATGTTCACATTTCTTGTTTGATTCATATTAACGGTCTTACTGAGAAACAGCTTTTTAGCTCTACTCAACACATATACTTTCACGATCCTTATATCACTGTAATTCTGATCGTGTAATATTCATTCGATCCTTCTTTTATTCTCATACCCCCTTGATTATGTATATGCTTCGTTTATCCTTTCTGTTCCGTTGTCTAGTTCGCATCGATCTTTTTTGCTGCGAAATGTCTCAGAAAGTATTATGTTTCCATCATGTCATCCCAAGCGTACAATAAGTCATGATGGGGTGAGATGGTCCATCCCCTAACCCCTCCCCCTCCCCTACCGAGCCTTCAAAATATAAATATGTTCGGACAGAGAAGGGGTAAAGGTGGACGCCATCTTTGTTTGTTGCTTAATATCGGTTTAAAAACGGGAGGAATACCATCTGGTCATGAAACTTCGCCCCCAACACCCCTCCCTTCTCCGTAAGCTGGTACACCCCCATCAACATGTTGTCATCGTACATCGCATCGCTATGTTTCCCTGCGGCCAACCGAGGCATTGCGTTTTACATCCGCTGTTTTCTTTCCCTCGCGTGCAGGGATATCATTGTACTGGGAAACATTCTGCTTTAAAAATGTAATCATGTTCGTTATTGTGCTCTTAAGATTAGAATCGATGTTCATTTCACATCAACTCATCTCTCGCTCTCTCTCTCTCTCTCTCTCTCTTATCTGCCCTTTCTATACTGTATTTTGATTATGTTTGTGTAAGTCTTTTCCAGGGTTTTATTGTCTCTCTTTTTTTCCAGTACGTCCTTGTCTTTTGCGTAATGTCGTTCTGATCAATTTTCATCATTGTTCGCATTAAAGGGGTAGTACAGATCTTGTCAAAGTGTATCTTAGAACCAAAACTTGACATATCATAACAAACTAATACTTGTACCTCCACCATGCCCAAAAGGTACAAATGTCTTACAAATTACTAAGTTAGAATAATGTTATCATTAAAAAAGCAACCGTTTAAACACAAGAGGGCGCTTTCTAAAAACATTGGTTTCAACCATTTCTTGTAAAAATGTGTGAATGTGACGTTTTGTTTTGTTATATGCGGCTTTGATAGGGGCCCAGTAGAGGCTTCAGGGGAAGGAGCCTCCGGGGATTTCGGATTTTGGCAATTTCTTACTCTTTGTTTTCAACCAAATGACCCATAAATTCAACAAACGACATGCCTTTTCTTGACCAGAATATACATGACCACTACAGCTCCGCCTATCCGACTTCAAATTTAATTTTGTATGATATTCCAATTTGCTCTGTTTTCAGCGCTTGTGGACCGAATTGAAAGAAATTATATTATTTTATTTTCTGTGGTGGTGTTCTATAGATGAGGGTTTGATAATAACTCCATTTCCTTCATTTTTGTTTGAAAAATTGCATTGTCCAACACATTTCGAAATGTGAGTTCCCGCACCCAAAATGAAGCTTGCAACTGGAATTAATAATTATCTTGATTAAAAACTATTTGCACGCGAGCGCGCGGCCAAAACAAAATTATTTGCAGAAGAAAAAAAACCCAGTTATTTTGAAGGTTGATTTTATTGATAATTGTGTTTTCCCCCTCTTTGGCATTATATCGAATTCTTTTCTTCATTTTCGGAATTATTGGTGGGCAAACGATATGTTTGCACCCCCAATATTTTCATTTGGGGGGAGGGCACGACAGCCCGGCCCCTGCCCGCCCCCCTCTACCCCCCCCCCCCCCCCCCCCCCCCCCAGGATCGAAGGCCTCTGCCATAAACTTGGACTAGCAAACGTTGCAAGAGGAACGGGGGGGGGGGGGGGGGGGGTCGTCTAACTTGGGTACTCCCCAAGTGGTACTTCCCCGATAGGTATTTTGCATACTCGCTTATCCCCCCCCCCCCCCCCCCCCGGTACAGATGGGAACTAAAGAAATCCATATATCCATGCATAGTCAATGGCTGCGGCACCAGGATATAAAAATAAGGAAAGTGGGAGGGGGCACAAAATGACAAAAATCTGCTCAATTGAAAGCTAGAAGATAAATCATTTGAGTTGGAGCAAAGCCTCCAACTGAGAGGGGAGGGGGGGGGGGGTGCCCCATGTCACGGGCGTAGATACTTACATAATACCTATTTATCAGGGGGAATGAATGAATAGATCACCCCCCCCCCCCCTGATGAATGGGTATCAATGACAGATCTACGCCCATGCCCCATGCCCTGTCCCCTGACGAATTCACTGACTATACTAATTTGCTTACTATGGTGGAACAATTGCTGAACCCCACCCTCGCCGCCACGGCCCCTTTAGTATTATTTGGTTTGGCATAGTTTTGCCTTTTCTTATTTAGCATTAATTGAAAACTGAAGGTTATCTCGGATAGAAAGTGTAGAGTTTCACGGATTCAGGGATGACATTTCCATGGAGATGATTCTAGGAAAGTATTCAAGTTACCAATCTACAGAAAACCCCATTCAAATAGAGCCTTAAAGTAACATCTAGTAACATTGTAAAAATCAACAAAACTGTATAAATACTTAGAACTCCAGGGCCCCGTTGCAGAAAGAGATACAATTGATTGTAGGTTACAATCAATTGTAAGTCAGATCATGTGTTCTACATGCGCCAATCCGATTGGTTGAAACGCGTAAATTTTCTGACTTACAATCAATTGTAACTTACAATCGATTGTATCTCTTTCTGCAACGGTACCAGTGGTTCTATACCTTGGGGCAATTCCACGGTAACGGAAGGACATTCAGACGCAATTTTTGAAATTCAATCAAATAATTCCAGGATCCTGCTTATGATTCATCATTGTAAATTACATTTCTGAGACTCTTGGTGGGACACCTTTGATTTCCTATTTTTGTTTTTTTGTTTTACATTACGTGTATTAGATATGGACACTAATGAGGCCGGTAACGGAAGGACGGCAAAATGGACATGGATTTGTAAGTTCTTTAGTTATGATCCAATCTCTGTGAAGTTAAGAGGACTATCATGTTATATTGGCTCATAGTCCATTCCCTAATGTTCTAAGAGTATTACAACACTTATTTGAAAAATAAAGAAAATCTAGAAATAGGCACTGTGTAGTCCCATGTGTATAGGTTCATGTATGGTGTCTGTTTCTCCTATCAGGAGACGCCGAATATTTTTTTTTATCATGTAAACTGAAAGATATCATTATGTGATCATGATTTATGAAAAAATAATCCAGAAAAAATAAACAAGATCAGAAATAATCCTCATTTGATTTTTCCACTTTTGGCTCATTTGGCGTGGAATTGCCCCTTGTTGTATTCGTAATACAAATAGATACAATCATGGTACAGGTTTCGGTTTCCCGAATTTCCCTTTTGTTAGAAAATTATTTATGATTGAAGTGTTCGTTTTTTTCATTATTATCAACTGGATAATTTTAATTGTTTATATAGTTAGTGCAATGAGTTAGCAAATATCAATTTACATTTTTGCTCATTAATCGGTAAATATTATACGGCATTCAATTAACATGTAATTTTCCCTCATCACTCAGTGGACCATATACCGGTTCACGGAAATACACATTTTATCCATCCTTCATGTAATCATGCATCATTTACTAGATCCCTTTAAAGATATCCTTGGGTATACTGTTACTTTCAGAATTATCATTTGAGAGTGTTTTGGTTGGTTTTAAATCTAAGTTAAAGAATATCAAAAAGGCCTCTGAAATTATTAGCACAATTCCCCTTAAAATGCGCAACACTTGTAAATTAATATTCAAAACAATGTTTGCGTCCTCGTATGGCCCTATATATAGGAGAGTCCATACAAAATACACCCACGCCGTAACCCTGTGTCGTGCTATTGATCGAAAAGGCAGATACATATTTTTATCAAAGTCTACAAATTAGATAACTATAGATATTCTTTGATAAATATCATTTTCCCCTCATCGAAGTCGATTATAGTGGAGCCAGTCGAAGTCTCGGCGGAACCACTGTCGAAACAGACATGTTATTTGTATTGTTCTTTGGTCTGGCATGTCTAGCGAATGAAGAGGACGGTCTGAACATCCCTTCTGGAAAGAGCACAGTGTCTCGTGACAAACTAGTTTTGTAGATTGGAGCAGTTTTACTGTGTCAATACTCATCACACTGTGAACACACGGATATATTTATACTTTGCGTTCAGTGTGTGGAAAAATAGTGTGCTCACATTGTGTATCACAGTGTGATAACATTGTGTTCATAGTGTGATGGGAATCGACACTGCTAAAACATTCTAATTTGATATGTTCTTCAGTGTGTTCACACTGTGGCAAACTGTGCTCTTTCCGGTACGAATGGACCTGCTAACAGTGGGTAATATAATTACGGTCGTCTGATCCATGCTTTCACCTGTGTAGAATAGATGAAATATGTCTCAATGCATGGAATCAATGTGTGGTTCATCCCCTTTGGATTCAAAAGGGCCCCCTAAACCCCTCCCCGCCAAAATGTCTACTCTCGCGACAAGGATGGTGAGGTGTGGCCTTCTAGGTATGTTCAGGGCAGTGTTGTATCCGAGTCCTCCAAATCCGAGTCCGAGTCCAGAGCATCCGAGTCCGAGTCCGAGTCCGAGTACAACAGTACTCTTTTTTAAAATTCATTTATTTCATTTTACATGTATTCCTTTTCTTTACCAAAGCCAATTGATATATCACTCAATCAAGTGATTAAAAGGAATCAATTCATACAGACAAACATGCAGTCAAACATTGACCGGCCTCGAGCTGGACTCGGCCCGAGTCATCGAGTCCGCGACCTTCGAGTCCGAGTCCGAGGCCGAGGCCGAGGCCGAGGCCGGGATCCCCGAGGCCGAGTCCGAGGCCGAGGCTGGCAATGCCGGCCTCGAGTCATCCAACACTGGTTCAGGGTATGTTCATAATTATTATGAAGCGCCGATTTGAAATAAAATATATTTTCCCGAAATTCTGTAAGATTTCTTGTCCTTGAATGGAAGATTTTATAAAAGGGCATGCTTCAATATCTAGGTAACATTACATCCTATCCTACATTTAATTGATCTAACGCAATATTTCATTTCATCTCTATTAAATATTTCAATTAATTTATTTCAAGGGATGACCATGAAACTTGTATAAACGCATTTAAATGGAAACCGGGTAGTTTAAATTGAAATCGAAACCTGTAAGAAACAGGTATGATTCAATAACCCACACTTAATATTGGTAGCGTTACATGTTGGAAATGTAAAATTCGTTTTGAGTAACGTGTATAGAGATTTGAATTATGTAAATGTTCAACATTAATGGTCCCCAAAACTGTCCTGAAGGTCATTGTTGCACTTGTATAACCTTTATAGCCAAAAGAAAAGAAGGTGGCGTAGCAAGGGGGCGTGTCCCCCGATAATTTAATAAAAAACATACCGTTAACATTTAGAAGAAATAATGTTAAAAAGCGCCCCCCCCCCCCCCCCCACCAAACAAATAATAAGAATAAGAATTATAATTCGGACCAGGCTACGTCACTGCCAAGGCTATAGTGCTGGAAAACGAGGGACAAACTAATAATGATTGTATAAACCGAACCATGACATCCACATCAGAAGACAATCGCGTTAACCAATGCCATTCTATGCTTCCTCGGCATGGGTTTGTTTTTAACAATGTGCTTCAACTTCATAGCCTCATAGTTGTGTATAATATACAGTACAGTGAGCAAATCGGAACTCCTACGTCATGTATGTACAGTATATATAGTCCGAGTAGATCCGGAGTAGATTTTCTGACCAACCTCCAAATCAAACAAAAAAACGATGCATTATGCCGTCAAGACAGCATGGAAAATAATATCCTCATGAGAAGAAGATGGAGAAGGATCGGACATGACATGCTGAGAAAGAAAGAGGATGACGTCACGAGATCAGCAGATGCCAGAAGGAAAGAGAAAGAGAGGTCGATCGTCCTACAAACTCCTGGCAAAGAAAAGGAAAATAAAATAAAGAATTACCCAAAAGCGAAAGGAGTGGCCAGGAGGCATAATGAGAGGTAAGAAAGTTAGTCCGAGTTTACCGAAAGGTACGACAGCCAAACTGGGGGCAGTGCCCCATGCCCCACCCCCCCCCCCCCCCCACCCCATGCAGCACACACCCTCTTTGCGCACACTACTCGCCGTCGTCCAATATGATAAACCATGATTTATCGATCTCCAATAAAATGTCAATCGACCGGAATAAACCTGATCGAAAGATGACGGACTTGTCATTTATTTGACGATGCGAATATTGATTTTAGTGTGTGCCTGTCTGTGCGAATGTATGTTTGCTAATTTTCGTCTGCCTGACGTATGTATGGAGATGTATGTATGTATGTCTGTATGTGTGTTTGGTTGTATTTGTGTATTGTCTGTATGTATGCATGTATGTACATTATGTATGTATGCGTGTATGTATAGGTGCATGCATGGGTGTATGGGTGTATGCATGTGTGTATGTATGTATGTATGTATGTATGTATGTACATGTATATATATATGTTGTATGTTGTATGTGTGTGCGTGCGTGCGTGTATGTGTGTGCATAGAATAACTATGTTATGTGTATAATATGTGCGAGTTTGTGTGTTTGTGTGTTAGTGGGAGGGTATTGGGAATAAACATGCTCCAGGTATAGTGATTGAAGTACATTACTGTGAAAGGCATACAATGATAAGTTAAAATAGACCTTCATTTGAACAGTGGCCATGCATTATGTAGGAAACCTTTCAACATCAATCATGATTGCCGATGTCCTCATGTTCTATACGAAGTAAGCGAAGGAAGACATGTGGAGGCGAAACAAACAACACCATCGAAAACTTTTTAAAGGATGGTGGGAGACTATACGTAAGAAAAAAGAATCTGAACATTCGCTTCTAATACCGACATTGTGAATGAATATGACATTCAAGGAGTCCGATATCAAAACATAATGAAAACACGTGCATGTACACATGCACAAAACAAACATGCATTTACGACCAATCTCTCCGCAACACATTTTTTATATTTTCCTTAGCCTATCTTAATATACAATGTATATGAAAGACAAAGGATGAAAAACGAAACAGAGAAAATGCAAATCTTCTACCTATGTTTTCCCATCCTCCCCCTTTCACGTTTTCCTTCTCCTTTCCCGTCTTCGTCGCGCTCCCTCTCCCCCTCTTTATTCTCCTCTTCGTATACAGAATAGCTAATTCTTTCTCCCTGTATCATTCATATCAAATTGTCTCCCATAAATTGCTTATCAGTTTCCCATCCTTGTCTCTCTCTGCTTTCCTTCTCCACCCCCCTCCCCCCCCCCCTCTGCCCACTCTCTCATTATCGAATTCTATCTTGTTTTTCTTACATGTTATATACAGTTAATTATTCTCTTCCTGAACTTCAACATAAATGGGAACGGCCGCGTGGACTAGGATGGCTAGAGACAGAAGAGCTCGGAAATGTCATGAGGAGGACTTTGTCCAACGTTTGGATGAACTACAGAGTGAGTCAGAAAAAAATGTCCCATCTTTTAAAAGTTGTCTTGTTTGAAGTATGAACATTTAATCCTGGGTTTTATGATATGTCTTGTAGCTATCATCCACGCATATTTTGGTACCCTTCTCATTTGAATCTCTGCACGCATGAATGAACACAAGACAATCTTTACAAGACTGCAAAAACTCACTTGCGCCAAGTGGATGGATGAGGAATAAACAGTGTTTTGAACAAAGACAGTCAGACAGACAGAAACACACAAACACACACTTTTTTTTTAAAGTGATTTTTATTCCTCCAAATTAAAACATTTACAATTGAATATACATAAACAAAAATATGTCCAATGTGAACATCTTAAACAGAGAATAGAACAAATTACAATTCTAATGAAAGAAAGTATAAATAATTACCTTACATACATAAACAATTATAAATCTTACATCGCATAATTATGAACTACAAACGATAATTGGAGATTTTTAAACTATGATAAAAAGAAGAAAAAATGAAGACAAAAAGAAAAGAAAAAAAAAAACACACCCACCCACACACACACCCACACACACACGCACAGTAAAAAAAATGTTTCATAATGCAGTGTTAACATTTCCCCCTTTCTGATTAAGCAGTGATTTTTAACATGATCGCTGAATGTTTAAGTGGCAATTCCATGACAACCTTTCCCCTACCACATTCACCACCACCACCACCATCATCATCAAGTGCACATAAATCCAATTTGCTATCTCAATACGTAGGTACAATAACAATACAAATGTATCTCATTTATGTATTTTGTTGGTTTACAATGGCAATTTACAATGGATATCTGTGATCCTGTTGTACTTGCCACCAAAGGGCTTGCCTGATTTGGCAGCAGTTAATTATGTTGAGCCCTGTTTGAGTAGGACAAGTACTGGAATTATGGTTTGTCCTCAGTTCACTCCGCAACAGAGATAATTTTTGGTCACAGAGTATGCAAGAACTCAGAGTGTAACATAAGTTTTGCAAGGGTTATGCCACCGTTATCCCAATGTTCGGTGTCCCGGCAGTAAAAGTTATACATTCTTTCACAATTTGTTTTATTCCTCACCCAGCCACTTGGCGCAAGTGTGATTTTGCAGTCTTGTAAAGATTGTCTGATGTTCAGTCATGTATGCAGAGATTAAAATGAAAAGTGTACCAAAATATGCTGGGAGGATAACTTTACCAAGACATATCATAAAACTCATGATTAAATGTTCATACTTCAAACAAGACAACTTTTAAAAGATGGGACATTTTTTCTGACTCACTCTGTATAGCCTGATAGATAGATAGATAGATAGATAGATAGATAGATAGATAGATAGATAGATAGATAGATAGATAGATAGATAGATAGATAGATATATAGATTGACATAATTCTTCTCTTTATCTTTATGTTCATATTCATTGCATCTCCTTCTCCCTTTTCTTTTGTTTGGTTTCTCTTCTCCTCTCCTTGTATTGTTCTTGTATCCCATCTAATTTAAATCTATACGACTTCAGTTCTGCGAGGTTCATTCGGGAGGGATAGATTGAATTAGTATAGATTCTATGCATTAAGATAATGAAAAGCTTTATTACAAAACGCGTTAAATCCAATGTATTATTTTAAAGAGAAATGCGTAATAATTTGTTCGTCTTTGTATGCATGCGGCATGCCCATACAATTATGAAACTGAAATGCTCCATGATATTTCGTTTTTGTTCCCGTAACTCGTCTTATAATTGTATAAATATCTTTGGCCACGTAGCTTAAAACTACACTTAACTCAATGTTTATGGAAAGTGGGTTAAGCGCCTTTTAGAATTAAACATTTTACACGTGAAATTTTGTTCCCCTTCTCATGTACATATAAATTTAATATACCAAGGATATTGTGCTAATGAAAAACAAATTTCATTATAACCAAAAACAAACATTGCAAGAAAACAAAACAAAAAGAAGGGCTGAAGAAATATTATCGGCTTAATCATGTCAATTATGTACGCTATACTCTCAATATGAACAAAATCAATACACACCAACGAACAATTTGTTATGAAGTCGATATTAAGTAAAACAAGTACAAAACTAAAGTACTGTAGTATAAGATATGCAAAGAAAACAATGCAGTATTAATGTTTAACAGTCCTTATTGGTTGTTAATTATTATTATGTTGTTAATGTTATTGTGATGGTGTTGTTTTTATCATTTCATTTTATGAAAATTATCCATATTCCAATTCAAAATAAAACACGAGTGATAAAATCAGCACCATTCTTCTTCTTCTTCTTCTTTTTCTTCTTCTTGGTCTAAGTTTTAATCATCATCATATTAATCACCATTATCATCATTATCATTATCATCACCATCTTCATCAGTTTCACCATCATTATCATCGTCATCATCATCATCGTCATCATCATCATCATCATCATCATCATCATCATCATTATCAGCATCATCATCATCACCAACATCACCATCATTACCACTATCATCATCATCATCATCATCATCGAAATCGTCATCATATATAAAAAGTGACCACCATCGACATCGATTTGCATTTCGCTCAGCAGCACCTTCGGACCAGACGTCACGGATTCGTGCAAGGAAGTTCGGTCGCAGTTATCTTCGTCGCATGCTTAGCAGGTGTGATGCAATGAGACAATTCGATGAGATAACAAGACAGTATAGCCTAAAGCTTTAATAATAAGATGGTGTTAAATTCAATCTGCACTAACAGCGTCTCCAAATACAGATCCAAGTTAATTATACCCAGGGTACCAACAACAACAACAGCAACTTCGGTGTTTCATCAATATAATTTGTTGGTAATATTTAGGAAATCTTACTTTATGAATATCTAGGTAACTTATATCGCTCGTATATATTTTATCCTATTATGTGAATTAATGATTCAAGAATAGACTCGAAGATGATGTTCCTTCCAAGTATAGAACTCATGAATTTTGAATTAGTGATGGCTGGGATCACGCCGCTACTCATTTACACATGGGACTTATGGCCTGCGTTTCGTAACAACATCGTATTAACTTACCAAAGCTATATGCCGAAATGTATCAACATTTATATCTTTAAAAATCCGCTAAATATGTTAAAGGGATCTAGTAACATTGTCCGAATCCACAAATTAAGTACCACAATTACTAAGTACTATAGTGGTCATCATAAAAGATGTTTACAATTGAAGTGTTCGGATTATTTATTATCCTCTGGAAAGTTATAACTGTGTACAAAGTCAATGCAATGAGTAAGCGAATATCACTTTGCATTTCTACTCATTACTTGTTTTTGGCAGTGATCGCCCGTCATAAGATCGCGGGCAGTGATTTCACGCGCCAAAAACAACTGAATCGTTTACGTCAGAGTATCACGTAGGTAAGAGATTAGAGGTAGCCCGGCTACACTAGGATAATAATGAAAGTGAATACATGCAATTAAGTAAAGAAAGTGGGCGAGAGAGATAGAGAGAGAGATGGGGGAGATATAGGATAAGATAGGGATATAGAGGAAGATAGGCAGACAGAAAATAGTAGGCAATAATCTCCCACTCTGTATGATAAATGCCACATTGATTGCCTCTCTCATAAACCTTGTTGATTACTTTCTTTAATAAATGATTGTATTTTATCATTATTATAAATATCTGTATGATTATGCAGTAAAGTACTACACCCTATCCCAGTTCCCTATATAAGTAATTAAAGGGGAATGAAAACACACACACACAATTTTTAATATAGACAAATAACAATTAAATGAAAATGGGATGAACAAAATAAAGAATGAAAAAATATCAAACACTGATTATAACCAAGGAACCAAAATAACCAAATGTTGATGGTACAATACATTAAAGGGGAAGGAAATCCTAGCCTTTTGACTTACTGGATGTGATGAGAGCATGACTCCTGTCATCTCTAGTTTACTTATTTACTTTTGAATATTCCCAATAACGAGAATAATCAATATTTTATGGACCACTGTCGTCTGCTTTCAATGCCCACAGGAGGCAGCCATTTCTTCAACTTCTCGCAGTGAAATGACGTGTCAGGCGGAGAACACAAAAGCGAGTTACGATAATTTATGCTATTGTGTTCTCTGCCTCATTTCACCGCGAGTAGTTAAAGAAAATCAGTGGGCATTGAAAGCAGACGACAGTGGTCCATAAAATATTGAATATTTTTGTAATCGGGAATATTCAAGAGGAAATAAGTGACTAGAAATTAGAGGAGTTATGCTCTCATCACATCTAGTAAGTCAAAAGGCTAGGATTTCCATCCCCTTTAATGTATTGTACCATCACCGTTTGGTTGTTTAGGTTCCTTGGTTAAAATCAGTGTTTGATATTCTTTTTCATTCTGTATTTTGTTCATATCATTTTCATTGAATTGTTATTTGTTCATATTCAAAATTGTGTGTGTGTTTTATTGCAGGGTCCTTTGGAAGGAACAACATTGAAAAGAAATGATTGGAAGACCTTGGAAGACTAATAGAAGACCACTTTTGTTAATGAAAATGCCACCCATCTTAAATAAAACAGAAATAAAGAAAGAAAGAAGGAAAAAAAGGAAATAAATGGATAGATGTTTTGGTGTGTGTCACAATAGATTTATTTCTTCGAATAAATATTATTGTAGTTCTTGTCATTCCCTTAACCGTTATTTATTTTAAAGCTTCCTCTTCTCCTTCTGTATTTACTTCATCTTTTTGCCAATACACATTATTTGTTCTTCTCATTACACTACTGTAACTTGTTCCGTGCATTGTTGCCTATATGACACTTTTACAGTCTGTTTTCGCGCCTTCTCCTCACTTTACAAGGTCACGTCTCAAATTGTGATTTTTGATACCGGATGTTTTAGAGATATATTTCACTCCAGTGGCGAGGAGGGGTTCATTTATTTCTGGGGGGGGGGGGGGGGGGGCGCACTCTATGCATTTCTCTATTTTTAACCTTGTGCTCCTGTAATTATTGTTTTTGTTGAATCATTGGGGGCGCATGCCTTTTCCCCGCCCCTCCCCGTAGTTATAATGGTGTATTAAACAATCCATGTGTGTGAAACCAGTGGCCTGGTAAGGGGGGGGGGGGGCAGTATGGGGGCACGTGCCTCTTCCCTACAATTTGGCTAAAACAATAGCAAACATAAAGGGCGAAGTACTGTAGAAAATAATAAAATACATATAGTGTACCCTCTGTCCCCTAGCCCTAATAGTTCGAGTGCCACCCAATCACCCACTATGTGTAAAGCTCTCTGCAGACAGAGCCGACTCGACCCGATCCGACTGGTTTTCATTCGGATCGACTCAGTTTTCAGTGCCTCGCGACACACATTTTGCCAGTCAAGAGACAGTCGGATGCCAGTTGGGGCCGATTCAGCACGATGAATCGGCTCCGACCGACCGGGCCCAACTATAGCCTGATTGAAACTAGTCGGATCGGGTCGAGTCGGCTCTGTCTGCGCCGGGCTTAACACATTCGATGTCTTCAGAAACAAGTGGGATAATAACTAGCCATGTGAATCGGACTAATCCAATGCCCCAGAGGGGTATTTTTGTTTTCCTACCCGGCTCTCGTGTTTCATCAAAACAAGTTGTTTTCCCCGATAACAGCATGCATGTATATAAATGAAAACATATCTCATATTTCAATATCTCATTATTTTGTTCCCATTTGAAATACTTCGAAAAGAAAAAATTGCTTATTAGCCGTATTATCATGCAAATTTTCCAAAATAGAATTGGAGGGATTTCGGTTTTTTACCGACAAATAATGTCACATTATTTAAATATCTCCAAAATTGAATTCAAGGTATTTCGATTTTTGCCCAAAAATAAAGGCTTAAAAAATAAATGCCCTTGAATTCTATTTTGGATATGTTATTTCGATATCTCTACTAAAACATAATTCAAGGACTTTAATGTATTACCTCAAATAAATATCTTATGTCGTTATTTAATTTTTATTCCGATAGGAAAGAAATTAAGAACGACAAGTATAAGTTAATAGTACGTCTCGTTAAAAACAAAATCAAAAATAGAATTGAAAGGATTTTAGTTTTACCTTTGATAGAGTAAATAAATCTGTCAATCAATTTATTGTTTTCCGAGCAGGAGATTTTCAAAAATAGATCGTTCGTTCGTGTCTCCTCAGATCAAGATTAAAGGGGTAGTTCAGTTTTGGTAGAGAGGGCGCTGCACATCACATTTTTGTGTGAGGTAATGAAAAACTGAGTGTCGAATTTGAGAGAACATGCAATTTTAATGGCAGAATAAGCTTTATTTGGTCAAAATCGACCCAGAAACGGCTGAAATATCAATAAATATATCTGATCTTATAATTATTTGGGGCCCAAATAATTAGATGATTTTTTCAAAAAATAAAACAAATGCTTGCACTTTTTCAAAAATTTTCATAAGCGTTTTTTTAATAGTTGTTGATGATCTCTCTATTTAATCATTATTTCAATAAAACATCACATACATAATTTTGTATGAAAAATGGTTGAAACCAATGCCTTTTTAGAAAGCGCCCTCTTGTGTTTTAATTGCTCTTTTTGAATGATAACGGGCTTTTTACTTAGTCGTTTGTAATTTTGTATACATTTCGAGCATGGTGGAGTTATTACTATTAGTTTATAATGTTACTGTCCAGGTTTGGTTACTAAAGTTCAGCCTTACCAAAACTGTACCACCCCTTTAAAGTTTCTAAATTAAATCCTTCTATCGTGCGATTGCTGCGATGGCTGTCTAACGAAAATAGATTTCATGGGATTTCATCAATAATGAATATTAAATCCAATCAATTTTTCAATCAGTTTTTTTTTTGTGGACGGAGGTGAGCCTTTCTTTCGTTAGACTATAACATTATTAAAATGACATTGCAAACTAACAAAGAGAAGATACTATGAATAACACAATGAGAAACGAATAATGTCACGTTTAATAAACGGTGTCTAACCCTTGTTTTCATTATTTTGTTAATTAATTATATAGTTTATAAATAAAAAGCATTGTATAATAGCCACAAGGGCTCAATGGTACATGTCTTTACAAAGTTGATATACGATGCATACAAAGTTTGATAAATTATGAAGGAATAGGAGCTAACTAAATCATAAGATTTTGTCAAAGCGATAATCATTATCACCATCATCGCCACATTCATCATTGCCTCTTTTTTAAAATTTTGTTTAATACAATACACATGTATACTGTTTTCTTATATAATATATATGTCATGTAGATTACTGTAACAGTTTTGTGGAGTTGAAATATTTTATTTCTAACCATATCTATGTATATTGTTGTACTAAACAATGTTGCACAATTATGTAAAACATATTTACAGCGTTATTCGTCATCACTCATCAGACAATGGCAATCGTCAAAGTATAGTACAAATATTAGTATGTCATTGCTGAAGTTTTGTTTTATTTTCAATCTGGCGCTAAATATGTGATTTGCAGTGCCTATATAATTATATATTTGAGCGAGTGTTTGTGTGTGTGGGCGTGTTTTGTTTCGACCACACGCGTGGGTGTGTATATAATTAAGTGGGTATCCCACGTACAAGACAGTATCTATTCATCATAATTTACATCCAAGTGGAACAACCTTTCTAAAAAAAATGGTACCATTGTTATCTCGCAGTTTAAAGCTAAGGAACAGTCTTTCAGAAAGCCCTCTGACAAAGTCTGTAAAAGGTATCTGCCTTTTCCAATGTAATAGATAATCAAAGCTCATCAGTGAGTCTATAATTATGTGAATGCAAAAAATGAACTTCCTTCAAACATGTAAAATGGACTACAAAGTTTAGCAATCAAAATGTTCGAAATAACTAAACATATTTTTCAAAATGTAATACAAATTTTAAAAATGTACCCGCATGCACAAAGACATCGCGTGGACGGCTGAATGATGCAAAGCGTGTTGTCACGACTATGGAATTAAAGTGATCTATATAAACTATGATGCCACATGCACAAACTGGCTAAGGGGGTGATAACATGACTTGTGTAATTATTATAAATTTAGTTTGGTGTGTCCACTGAGTGATTTGTGTAGGGTTTCATGATACCTACATGGATGTCAAATGGCCAAGGAATGAGCATACATGTAAACTGCTATTTGCCGACTCATTGTCGTAGGCTTTTACAAGGGTAAAATAATCCCCAGGATTTTCGTTTAAACAAATAACCATGCATATATTAGGGATAGTATACAGTTCTGGTCAAACTGAACTTTAGTTACCAAAACTTGCACCGAATCATTACAAACTACTAGTTAGAACACCACCATGCCCGAAAGATAGAACACTTACAAACGGCTAAGTAAGAAGCCTGTTATCATTCAAAAAGCAGCCGTTAAACCACAAGAGGGCGCTCTCTAAAAACTCATTGGTGTCAACCGTTTTTTATTAACAAAATAGTGAATGTGATGTTTTGTTAAAATGACAATTCAATAGAGAGATCATCAACAACTATTTAGAAGCCTCTGTGGTCAAAATTATCGATTTTGTTCTTAAATCATCGAATAAAATAATGTGGGCCCCACATTTATTCCTATCGGATATATTTATTGATATTTTAGCTGTTTTCTCAACCGTTTTTTATAAAACAAAGTTTGTTTTATTTTTAAAATCACGGGCTCTTCCACTTAGTTTTTCAATACCTCACAAATAAATTATTTCCTGAAGCGCCCTCTAAACCCAAACTGTACTATCCCTTTAAAAAAAACTAAAATAAATAAGGCATAGGCCTAAAGGGGCCACTCGAGTTTCGATGTGAGTTTGGTGGATTTAGAATATTGATGCGTCTCAGCGGTGCAGACACGCGTGCATGAAACTTTCGGCTTACTATTCTGCATAATTATACGGTATTTTAGGCTCAAAATAATGTTCCTACTCTAATTGTGTTCTTATACTATTTCAACGAGAAAAAGCTCGTGCCGTTCGCGTTTATTTCGGCCTTATTAATGGCTTATTTTCTGCTTCAAACGATATCAAGGCTGAGATTTTCGCTTCTTTCTAAATATTACGTGCTTACTATTTCAGCGAAAGAAAGATCTAGGCGTTTGCGATGCAAGCGCTTTTAGCTTTACAATAATCCTTCATATTGGTCGCTCTCCTTTTTTTTAGAAGAAAGAAACAAACATAGAAATACTAAATAAAAGAAAGGAAACAAAACAGATAATCTTAGCAAATATAGACATTTTCCTGTCGTCTCGCGACTGTATAATATATAAAGTCCCTTACAGTCATGCTGGAATGGAATAAAATCTTCTTGCAAATAATAACCGGGACAAGCTTAACTCTATACGGTCATATGACCGAGTAATGAGCGAAAACACAAAGTGATAATCGCTTACTCTTTACACTGACTTTGTATACGCAGTTATAAATATGAACACGTCAATCATACATATCCTTATAACGGAAGAGAAATGTGAAAAACCAAAAGATGTTCCATTGGTAATATTATGATAACAGTCTGTGATAACCGCAAGAGTTCCACATAAATGTTGAGGATTTTGACAAAATGACTAGATCCCTTTAAATTGGGAAAACTAGGTAGTTTGTTAGTCGAATAAGAGCGAGGATCAACCCCCACCCCCCCCCCCCCCCCCCCCCCCAAACAAAAAGGGGGAATAAAAGGGCTCGCACGCTTAAAGGGATAGTTGAGTTTTGGTAGAGAGGGCGCTAGACTACTTTTTTGTTGTTGAGGTAATGAAAAACTGAGTGTAAAATTTGAAAGAGCATAATATTTAAATAATAAAATCATCTTTGTTTGATCAAAATCGGTTCAGAGACGGCTGAAATATCCATAAATATAACAATTTGTAATAAAGCTGGGGCCCCAGGTTTATTAGAGAATTTTGAACCAGCCGTTACAAATTTTTAAAAATGCTTCCTCTTTTCAAAAAGTTACAAAATAGGTATTTAAATAGTTGTTAGTTATTTCTCTATCTAATCACTATTTCAACAAAACATCACATGCACAATATTTTATTCAAAATGATTGAAACCGAGGAGTGTTTAGAGAGCGCCCTCTTACGTTTTAACGGCTCTTTTTGAATGATAACATGATCTTTACTACGTCATTTGTAATTTTGTGTTCCTTTCTAGTTATAACTATTCGTTTGTAATGTAATGATGCAGGTTTTGGTTACTAAAATTCAGCTTCACCAAAACTGTACTCTCCTTACCAGAACTCAACTATCCCTTTAATATTATCCGAATTTTAGTCAATTAGAGATATTTGCGATTGCCGCAAATCAAATTATAAAGACAATGATAACAAAATTGTGAAACAAATGGCAAGTGCAAAAAGTGATGAGTGATTTATTAATAAAATGTGTATTGGAGTGATCTGATATGTCCACTGAAAGTAATGTGTAAAAAATTACACGTTAATTGGATATTCTTTGGCTGAGATATGAGCAGAAATTCAAAGTGATATTCACTACCCATTGTACGTACTTTGTATATACACGGCATGAAATTATCCCGTAGACAATTTCATATCTGAACACTTCAATCGTAAATATCTTTTGAACGAAATAGAAATTTTAAAAACCGAAACCTGTCCCGTGTTAATATGAATATGATAAAGTATGACCGAACCACTAGAGTTCCAAGTAAGTTTTGAGAATTTGGACAATGTTACCAAGTCCCTTTAAGAATATATATACCTTGAAATTTAACGAGCGAGGTTGCATTTTGAAGGCGTGTTTTTGTGTTCTACATTATTTTTACACCGAATCGAAATGCAAAGGCAATGTTTACAATCATTACCATGTTATAAGACAAGAATTTGAAATCATTACTTCGGTACTTATATACTGTGTTCCAACTCGACTCACCTTAAAATGTGAAGACCATAGAGGCGGGGTGGACTGACTTGACAAAGCGCTCCTAGCATTATCATGAAATTCAATTTGATTAGCGCGTGTTTCATCAAACATGTGGTGAAAATATCGACGTGAGAAAGACAATAATGCCTTGGGGTATTTTCTAATTGAACTGTGCACATCACAATCAGGAAAATGATAATAATGTCTTGCTTTCCACAAAATAATAGAGTTCCCTGAAGCAGGTACGCCCGACCATTTTTTCTTTAGTAAATGAAAATTAAACCGAAGCACGCCAGACGCAATGTAACCATCTAAGTATTATGAACATTATTCGGGGCAAACCTGCATCATATTAAGTACCGTACGAGTTAATTAAACATGTATCCTTCGTAAATTCAAAGAGATCATGAAAAGAGGTTTTGTTTTTTGTACGGCTGTTTGTTTCATCGTAGACTACTTACTTGATTAAACCCATGACTTCCTTAAAATAATGGCCAAAATAAATTATGTTAA
This sequence comes from Echinarachnius parma, assembly GCA_037951105.1. Taxonomy (NCBI): domain Eukaryota; kingdom Metazoa; phylum Echinodermata; class Echinoidea; order Clypeasteroida; family Echinarachniidae; genus Echinarachnius; species Echinarachnius parma. The sequence goes on along the minus strand of JBAMJV010004918.1, from coordinate 24,596 downwards.
TGCTATAGACTCTTACATCATTATTAAACTAGGACATAGTTCGACAAGGACGATGTTAATTCTGTCGTGTATGACAATTCATAAAGTATGAATAAATGCATTAGTAATCATAATATTCATATATAGCCCCTACCTAGCTACAGGAAACGTGTCATCTTATGCTTAGTTCGGTCGCTTAACGAGACAAGATAACATCTAACGAATGTTATGATGTTTTTGTTTTTATGTAAAGCTCTCCCTGAGACAGGTGTTATGAATACATTTTCAAAATTGCATCAACGTTCTCAAACTATACACAGTTAACATAGTTATGTACGATGATTCACATAACATTATTATGTAACCGTGTGTATGAAGGTGCGTGTGTCTATTTGATGGGTGTTCATGTGTTATCTCCTTTTCCGTCTCACCGACTATTAATTAAACACCATTTTTGCTTTAGCTTAATAATTAGCGTAAGAGTGATACTAGAAACATAAAACACAGAGACAGTGAATAAAATATAAAACAAAGATATAAAGAGAGAGAAAGAGAATTGAAAGAGAAAATGCGTGAGGGTTTAAATGCAGAGCGCAAGGGAGTTTGAAAATACTAACAAAGAGAATTAATGAACTAAGGAAAGAGAGGGGGGGAGGGGGTAGAGAGAAGGATAGTTGAGATGGAAGAGACCGGGGATAGGCAGAGGGAAAGAAAGAGAGAGAGAGAGAGTGAGATGGAGATGAGAGATGTGCGGAAAAGAAAAAGAAGAAATGCCGACTACGGTAGTTCTATATCTACTTTAGATTTGCCCAAATACTCCAGATAGTGCACGTATGATTGTTCGTTACCTGACTAAATAAATATGCAGAGAATAAACAAGAATGAGAGTGAGAATGAAGGATGGAAGAAGAGAAACAGAGGGACAGAAGTAATAAGGAGGATAATAGAGGGATAGTTAGAGGGGATGGGGGGTGGGCGGTGTTAGGATGAGCATGATGAAACATGGGTAGAACAGAGGACAGAGAAAAGGAAAAACAGACTGCTGTCGTTCTTCTTAATGAGATCTGGGAACATTATCAAAATCCAACAAAAACTTACTTCGAACTCTAATGGTTCTCGTATACCTTGTTGTATTCGTATTGCCAATATAAGCATGGAACAGGGTTTACTTCTTCAAATTTCCCTTCGTTCAAAAGATATTCACGATCGAAGTGTTCGTATTTTTAGTCATTCACTGAAAAATTATATCAAAGTCATATCAGTGCAATGAGTTAGTGAATGTCACTTTGCATTTTCGCTCATTACACGGCCATATAACATCCAATTAAAGTGAAATTTCCACACATTACTTAGTGGATATATCACATTTCACAACATTTGTTAACATGCCAACAAAGTTACCGAGCCCTTTAAGGAAGTCTAGCATAAGTCTCTGGGTAGTGCACGTTTGTCATGTGGATGAATAATTGCACATCTTATTGAAATGAGTTTTTATTTGTCTACATTGTGTGCCGCTAGATTTATTCTCAAAATAGAAAAAGAGAGGTACGGGAGAGAGACGGAAATACATAGATGGATAAATAGAACACAATGGGTGAAAGAGATACGAGGAAAGTATAATGATATATCACGTATGAGCAATGGGGAAAGAAAAAGAAAGAACAGACTGCGGTAGCCCTATATATATATAGCTATCTACATCTACATCTAGCGCAGATATATCTTAATATATATGATAGTACACGCATATAGAGTTCATCTTTGAAATTATTTTTCGTTCCCAAACAGACCAAATAAATATGAATATAAAAAAGGGAAAGTGGATAGGGAAAGAGAGAGAGAAAAGATAATGAGTGGAGACATGAGAAGCAGGACGAATAGTTATACAGTCAAACCTGTCTATAGTGGCCACCCAAGGGAGACAAGAAATGTGGCCACTGTAGACAGGTGACCTCTATAGACAGGTTCAATTACACTGTTTTTCTCTGCAAGGGATCACTTTGAGTGGCCACTATAGGCAGGTTGGCTGCTATAGACAGGTGGCCTCTAAGACAGGTTTGACTGTATAATGTAACGCGGATAGTGGAGACGAAAGAGAAAAAAACGACAAATTGACTGCGGTAGTTTTACGTTTTATACTGTCAGTCGTTGCTTTCCTTATTTATATAAGACCACACAAATGTTGAATAAGTAAAAAAGAGAGAGTGGAGAAGGAAAGAGAGGTGTGGAGATAATAAGGGGAGACATGAAAAGAAGAAAGAGGTGTTATATGATGTAATATGGATGGAGGGGACGGAAGGGGGAAACACAAACACAAATGTACCGTACTAGTTCTACTTCTACCGGAGATATCTACAGACCATGAATCTCCCTGTCTCGGGATATATAGAACGTGTATTAAAGTATTGTGCTCGTTTCATCATACATTTTGAAGATACGTGTAACTATGCCTAAGTTTTATGTCACTGAAGTAAAAAACAAAACAACATCTGAATAAAGTGACAAGAGAATAGGGGAGAGATTGAGATAACTTGGAGAGAGAGAGGGAGAGAGAGATGGGGGAGATGGACAGAAATGAGAATGGTATTGATGAAACAAACTGTTGAGAGGAAATGGAAAAAGACAACAAGAATGCGGTATACGTCTACATCTATATTCTAAATTTGATCTGACATAACTATCCCGATATAGCGCATATAGTATACACTCTGTATACTGCGCATAAACATATATGTGATCATAAATTTGAAGTAATGCGTAATATGTTAAAAAATTGTCTGTTGCTATTGAATTCATAAATCTTGAGAGTCCCATTGAGGGTGAGCCGGGGGGGGGGGGGGGGGGGGACAGTGACATTTTGGTGGAGACAGGGCGAGATTGCGGACAAATGGGGCGAGGAGTGTAGCAAATACCCGCGTATTAATTGTGCCATAGTGGCGTATATCATGTAGCACGTATTATGGGATCCAATATAGTAGCACGATCATGTAAGAGACTGGTGTAATACATAAAGGAACTTTAGTTCACATAATTATGGGCGATTTTTGCGCGTCGAATTTGTGAACGGTACCTTGTAGGATGTTCCACAGGCATGAGTTGGAGCACGTGACAGCATTGTATACGTGAGAAGAGAAAAGATCAAGAGAGTAGGCTTCAGGTATTGATTTCTATATAGTCATGTATTACTATGTGTTTAATATATTTTCATAACGGTATACATGGTGGTTTCATCTTCATAAAGCTGCCTATACTTCCACCGCAATATTTCAAATAGTGGTATATATTTTGTTTAGTATAAAAAAGGAAATATAATGGATATTAATTTCCGAGCAAAGGTTTATGACCAGAAGCAACTGGGGCAATGACGTAAAACCTTGCTCACGGTCTGTGGATCGATGGGAAATGCGTCCCGTACCTACAGGGTGGCCCCCAAAAAACGGAACGGGGCACTTCCCGAAATAAAGTACCAACATGTTTATGTCCATCGGATAGGGTGTCTTTTCCAATGTAAAACGATACCAAGAACAGTAATTTTGGTCGTGTAGTTTTTGTTTTAGGACGCTGCGAGTGAGACCATGTCAGGTGCCCATTTTTGTCAATTTTTACCTAGTCGGCGCCAGTTAATATGCACTCCCTGCCCGTAATACCATTGATCGACCATGCCTATTCTCTCGGCACACGGCTGAGTGCACATTAACAATGGCGTGCGTTATCAACGCTATGAAAGGCGGTACGTGCGATGTATCAAGCACTGGCTTGTTAAAAATTGACAAAAAAAGAGAACCTGACAGTCATGGTGTCACTCACAGCGCTCTATAAAAACAAAAACTACACGACCAAATCGACTGTTCTTGGTGTTTGTTCATTTGAAAAGACACCCTATCCGATGGACATAATACATTTGTTACTATATTTTGGGAAGTGCCCCGTTCCGTTTTTGTTTGGCCACCCTGTATACGCAATCTCAGACAAGAATTGTTACCCATCAATCATTCGTTATTATCAATAATAAATGGCGAAGGATACTCAGTGGAACCCTTTCACTTCCTCTTGCTTTCTTTCTTTCTTTCTTTCTTTCTTTCTTTCTTTCTTTCTTTCTTTCTTTCTTTCTTTCTTTCTTTCTTTCTTTCTTTCTTTCTTTCTTTCTTTCTTTCTTTCTCGGGGGATGGTGGCACGGAACTGCAGCAAATCATTATCTTTTTGTTTAATTTACTCGACATTCTCATGAAAACCACAACCGAGGAAACTCTATACGTGGTTTTTAGCCAAGATGATTATTTTATAGTCTGTGTTTTGGAATTTTCATTATGATTTATCATATACACAGCTTATTATGAAATGTTCTGAGAATTTGCTTGTACATAATTATTAAGTGACTTCGTGTATTGTTTAATCCAATAATACACACAAAGTCTTACACATATTATAGTATACATGCATGCGAGGACAAATGAAATCATATTCAAACACGCACACACACACCCATTTACAATCAAACACACACACACACACACACACACACACACACACACACACACACACACACACACACACACACACACACACACACACACACACACACACACACACACACACACACACACACACACACACACACACACACACACACACACACACACACACACACACACACACACACACACACACACACACACACACATACACGCAGGCACACAGACACGCGCACACACACACACACACACACACACGCACACACATACACACACACACACACAGGCACACGCGTGCAATAAAACGCAGCTCACAATTCGCCCATACGTGGACAAACATACGCACTTTAAACAAAATACACTTTTAAAGCACCTAAAATGTGTGAAGCAGTCTCTACCAAATAATGAGGTCGAAACCGTTATATAAACACACGGTAAGGAGTAGGGCAAGAATAATTGATTGCATCATGACCACCGACCAATTCCTGTTTCCAGAGAAGCAAACAGTTCACGGACCAGTTCGGGCAAACACGCAAGGTTATGTCTTGCATTTCAAGAATCGAAGGAATACAACGAGATGGACAGAGGGAGGGAGAAGCAGGGAAAGGAAGAGAGAGAGAGATGGGCGGCGGACGGAGGAAGGTAGTAGAGGGGGAGATGAGAGGGTGGAGAGAGGGAGAGAAAGGGGAGGGAAGAGAGGGAGAGGGGGAGAGGGCAGAAGGGGAGAGGGCAGATGGGCAGGGAGGGCGTGTTCTAGTACATGTTAGTCACAGGTCATGTAAGTTGGCGTTTGTTCGCAACGATTTCAACAGATACATATACCGTATATTAATTAGAGAGCACATTATATCACCCAAACTTTAAACGAACAAGGGAAAGAGTGGAAAGAAAGAAATTAAAATGTATTTATATTTAAACGAAAATAAGATACACGAGTCAAAATAGTCATAATATTATGGGTACTGAGATAAAAGACATTATTTTGATGTCCATTCTCTTGCGAGAATGGGTATAACTACGGAATAGCAACATATCAGTTTCTTTTCCAGTGGTAATCAATATTTGTGCAAAATGTATTATATCCTTGTTTATAATTATGATATCCGATAAAAACCATTAATTTTCCGAGAAATTCTTATCTCACATCGTGCTTAGCATCATTAACTTTCTAGTAAATGTGATTGTGACCGTGATGGTGTCATTCATGTGAGATGGCAGCTGTTATGAATGAAATTGCATGCATTATTTCTAAAGACACTGATGAACATGCATGATAGGTGACAAAAAAATCCGGATTTTGTATTGATTTTTGTTAAAAGGGAACACATGCATTCACTTTGAAACGATCAGGTAATGTTTGCAACTAATTACTTCGAATGTTCGTTAAAGGGATAGTTGAGTTTTGGTCAAACTAAATTTTATTTACAATAATCTAATAGCTATTACTCCACCATGGTCGAAAGGTATAGAAAATTACAAACAACTAAGTTAAAACCCGGCTATCATTCAAAAATAGTTGTTACAACTCAAGAGGGCGCTTTCTAAACAAATCATAGTTTCAACCATTTTTCATACACAACTGTGCATGTGATGTTTTGTTAAAATATATGATTAAATAGAGATATCATCAACAACTATCTAAAAACCTCTTTTGAATTTCTTTAAATGTATTTTATGCATTTTATGTATTTTTTATATTTTTTAGAACATTTCGATGTAGACGTATGCCGCATTCTTGTTGTCTTTTCCCATTTCCTCTCAACAGTCTGTTTCATCAATACCAATCTCATGATGATCGTCTGGCTAAACGATATATGAATAAAATGTTTCGAAATCAAATTTTACAACTATGAAAGCATTCGAAAGGGAATGATTTTCATTTCACATGTTTTATTCAGTGAACTTTCAAATGGAATTAAACCAACCAATTAATAGTGTCATGGGGCATTTCAGGTAGAACCAATACTCAAGTGTACCTTTAATTCATAGGTTTGTTCTTCCAGGACGATGTTTTTGTCTCGAAGGTTTGTCATTTCGAAGGTTCGTTAAAAATTAGAAAGTATTTATTCATTCGAAAGTTTGTTATTAGTAAACTTTGAATAATGTGAAATAAATCAACTTTTTGATTAAAAGTGAATTCGACCGTGACGATGTTATTCATGTGGAAGAGCAGCTGTTATGTGAATGAGTTTGCTTGCATAATTTTCAAAGAAACTGATGATGATAATTATATTAGAAAAATTAAAGTTTATTGATTTATTGTTTTGTTGGAAGGACGCACGCAATATTAAACGAACATATTGTAATGTTTACAACCCATTTCTTCAAATGATCGCTAATTCATATAGTTGGTTTGTTATTTAGACTAATCTTCCCAGAATTCTTATCCCACACGTGCTAAGCATCATTACTAATGTTGTTAACGTGAATTTTACCGTGACGGTGCTATTCATGTGAGAAAGCAGCTGTTATGAATGAAATTCAGGTAATGTTTGCAACTAATTACTTCGATTCTTCGTTAATTCATAGGTTTGTTCTTCCAGAAAGATGTTTTTTCTCGAAAGTTTGTTATTCGAAATGTTCATGGTTCGAAGGTTTCATAATAATTATGAAACGTTCGTTATCTTGAAGGTTTGTTAAGAATACGAAAGGTTTATTCATCCAAACGTGTGTTTTTTGTCAATTCTGAACAAGGCGTATTCATCCGAAGATGAAATACGGTATGCACGGTGTTTCGATGTAACACAAACATAACCCTTCCGAATAAGGAGTAGTTCCGGTCTTCCGGACATAATATCCGGTTACAGGATATGAAATTCTTCCGTTAGCCATTATTAAGCACAGTTGCCAGCAACCCTGTGTGAGGAAAAAATCTCGTATCTGATACGCGAATTGAAATATGATAGGAAGAAGGTGGCTGCTGGACCACTGATTTAATCCTCCTTCCACACTTATAATTTCTTAACCCCATTTTTAAAATTATTTAATGTGCGCTGATATCTTTGACCATTGTTGACGAAAATAAACAGTAATACCAAGTGTGCAAAATCACTACAAATTTGTAAAATGAAATATTACTGTTCTGCTTTCATAATCCCAAAGGTATTACATCTTCAGTCAAAGTCATATGAGGTGCGGGGAGGGGACTAGGAGGGGTGCAGCCATCTTGAGTTTTGGAAACAGCCATTATTTGGGCAAAGGGCACCCCAAATTCGGGCAAAAGCATGTCATATTTGGGCAAACTCATATAATTTTCGGGCAAACTCATATCACATTCGGGCAAAATCATGTAAAATTCGGGAAAAATCATGAAAAGTATGTAATTTTCGGGCTGCTAAATGGTGAGAACATGTTTATTTTATTTGTTTGTCAGGTGGAAAAAGGGGTTAAGAATGACGGTCCTAGGCAAAATACCTCAGCCCCCCCTGGAGAAAAAAAAATGTCCCGGACGCGCCCATGTTCTAATTATAAATTAATAATTCAGTCTACAGTCATGCATGCCGTGTATATTATGGTGCAGAAAATCACGTCACCTGCGCTGTTCAGTGCACATGGTGCAGGAACCTCGACTCTCGTTTATGAAAGCATATTACAGGTGTGAAAAAAAGTTCGTGTGTTTCGCGCCGATAGTAACATCATGCGAATGCATTAACTCTATACTAATGGGTGTCATCAAAAGGGCTTCATCATCTTGGAACAATAATAGCACATTACAGCCTACTATCTAAAGTTAATGAGCTGATAGAAATGAAGTGCGAAAGAAAGGAAAGCAAAAGGAGAGATCGCCGAACAGAGGATAGAGCTTAGCTAATGTAGATTTATAAATATTCCTTGGCATTTCGGGCCACAGGAATGAAGATAATTATACATCGCTCTCTATGCCGAAAATGGCGCCGGCATTAAAGACTTTGCTTTTGAATGCCCTAATTGAATTACAAGGAATAATTATCAATATAATTAGAAAGCAACGGAATGATGAGAAGGAGGGGGCGAAAGAAAAATAACGGAATAACAATAACAACACCAACACCAACAACAACAACTACAAAAACAACATCAGCAGCAACACAGGCTCCTCTCCATCGCATAATATACATACTGTCATGCTGAAGATGAAATAAAAAATAAATATGCGATTTTGTTGCTTTTTCCGATTAAATGTTCAGTTTATGTTGGTGTAATAATGTCTGATACAATGACTGACGTTGGTTGTGTGGACGTGTGGACGTGTGGACGTGCGAACCGTGTTGTCGTTCGCACTTTCTTCGGTGGTTTTTTAACTAGGGGCTTTTGCAGCAACACCCCGCTTAATTCTCCGCTGGGATTAACTCCGCGTTAACACTAATACTTGAAGTCAAGGGAGGGACATTGTCTTTTCATATCTGTGTTGACACAAATAATGGGTGTTGAATAAAACTCGTGGCACTTTTGATTGTGAATAATTTAAAAGGTATCAAATAAATTCGATCTAAACACAACAAAAAAAGTAAGTCCCCCCCCCCCCCCCCCTAATCAAAATAGCGTAACTTTTTAACAAATATATAGGGTTTGAGCAACATAACTTGGCAGGATTGTTTCTAAACTTATTGGCTAACGTATCCGTGAAAATGAACTTGATCCGCCATGCCATGCATGAGTGAGCACACATTAAAGGAAAAAATGTCACTTTTCAAAAGTCACAAGAATCAAAAAGTGACAATTTTGCCTTTGATGTGTGGTCACTCATGCATGACTAGGCGGACCAATTTCATTTTCACACAGAAGTTAGTCAATAAGTCTAGGAAAAATCCTGCCGAATTATTTTGCTCAAAACCTTTTCGTTAAAAAGTTATGTTATTTGATTAAGAGGGGAACTTTTTTGGCGGGGGGTTTAATTGATCAGTATTGGTGAAATAAACCCACCAAAAAAGTAAGTCCCCTTCTGATCAATATAACGTAACTTTTTAACAACAATTTTTGAGCAAAATAACTCGGCAGGATTGTTCGTACAGTTATTGACTAACTTCTGTGTGAAAATGAAATTGGTCCATCGAGTCATGCATGAGTGAGCATTGTACGTAGTGGTGTTCATGTAGTTGGGATAAAAACAATTTCCGTTGACAGCACTAAACATATTCCTCTCGATCGAGGGTATCAGTAACCAAGGTAACAAAGAGACCAAGCGTACCCAAATCCCTTTGGAAAACGGAATATGGGCTGTATATTCATGAGCTTATACCCTTTTACATATCTATACATCCTTGGAGTTTGTATTATGCATACATATGGTTACGCATTGGGGTTCTCCTAGTTGGGACTAAACCAATTTCCGTTAACATGGTTAACGAAACTAGAACATAATCCCTTTGATTGAGGGAATCAGTAACTAAGGTAACATAGAGACTATACGCGTACCATGAGTTCTTTGAAAACGGGATTTATACAACATTATACTAGAGTTGTTTATAAAGCCCCGGCCACGAGGATTTTGTCGTACGAAAAGAATGTACACTTTCTGTCGTTGTTAAATTTCGCACGACTGTCGTGGAAGTGTTCAGAATGAAATTGTAGATGCTCTCACGACAGGAACAGACAGAGAAGTCATACTCTTTCGTGTTGGGAGTAACTTGAGAGCATCGTGCGATTCTCTTACGATCAGCACACGAAGTAGTTAAATGCGTACGTTTTTTGCGATTATCTCACAATGACGTGCGATTGTCGTGAGATTGTCGCAAGAAGTTACACCAACCGTTTTGGCATCCACAATATGTCATTTTTCGTACGAATGCCGTGTGAATGTCATACGATTGTCGTAATATGATGCTATCACGACACCATTAAGATAAACATGTCGTGGAATTGTCGTGGCAAAAGATAGGATAGTCCGAATGACAAACCACGACATATATTTTTCGTCGAACGACATTCATTTATTCGCACGACTGTCGTACAACATCGCAAAACAAGCCACAAAATCCCCCAAATGTTCGTCTTGAACATGTTGTGAACCTGTCGTAGGTCCATATATACTCCGCACAAAAAGTTCCGCAATCGAGGTTTGCGCATTAATAACTTTTCTATTAGGTTATTACCATTGATAAATTTGGTATCATTGGAAAGCGTGAATTCTCCTCTTTACATTGATATAACATATTGTATCATGCAATGTGCATTACATCCGAATGTAGGGCAAAGTAAAAAATTAAATGTTGCAAATTGGACTGATTTTTTCAACAGTGTGCCTTCCTTTTGTTTGAAGATTAAAACGTGGCTTGAATGCATGACCACCTCACCCCCATTCAAGCCAAGGAAGGCACTCTGTTGACAAAATCAGTGCATTTTGCAACATTTCACTTTTGACTTTGCCCTACATTTGGATGCAATGCACATTCCATAATAAAATATTCATAGCAAATGTTATATCAATGTAAAGAGGAGGATTCACGCTTTCCAATGATACCAAATTTATGAATGGTAATAGCGTAATAAAAAGTTATTAATGTTCAAACCTCGATTGCGGAACTTTTTGTGCGAGGTATAGTAACCAGGGCTTTAGAGACCCTTAACAGATCTACAAATCCTCTGAGTTTTGACATTTGTTCAAAAAATGTAATGGGTGTGCATGGGCGTCTTCTTAGTTGGGATTGAACTAATTTCCGTTGACGACACTAAAACATTCCCGCTTGATCGAGGGCATCAGTAACCTAGGCAACGAAGAAACTAAGTGTACCAGTAGCTCTCTGTAAAAACGGGATTTACTACAGAATTTATGTATCTGAACAGACATTTAGCCCTAAAAAGTTTACTTCTTAGATGTGTTGTTAACAATCAAATGTAATCATTGTATTGGCACGCGTGGATGTTCGTCTAGTATAGCTGGGATTTAACCAATTTCCGCTAACGACATACAGACACATTGCCCCTTGGAAAAGAACATCAATAACGAAGGTAATTAAGAGAGATACAGAGTGCCGGAAGTCCTTTGAACACGGGGATTTACTTTAGTTTTACATCTTTATGTTATACAGTTTTGTTATAAATGAAATGCAATCATTTTAATGAACGCGCATGGATTTCTCGTGGCTGGGATTGAACCAATTTCCGTTGACGACACAAGGATATATTCCCCCCTTGATCGAGGGCATCAGTAACTATGGCAACCGAGAAACTAAGCGTATTAGAGATCTCTTTGAAAGATGGGATTTATGTAGCTCAAGCTTGATTCCCTATGAAGACGATACTAAAGGTCCCTCGCAGCGAAACGGAACGGATTATGTCTTTAAATTATCGTGAATGTTAAACATCGTAATGTTATATTATGCATGAATGAAATAAATGAAATAGTACTTCTATAATCATACCATGGGCTATGATAATGCTATAGTCTGTCTGATTAGCACTTACATTATTACGAGCTTCCTGTACCAGGGGCTATTTTTTTCCCACAACAGTAGGAATATAATTTTGATTAATTTGTCTAAATGTTCAGTAGTTTTCCCAAAGTGCCGTCATCCCAAAGGTCCCTTTGACAAAACAAGCCCCCAAAACAAATGTAGTTCATTGTCCTAAACAAAGTTGTGTGTATTTGTACGAACTTTCAGCTTAGCAAGCCCTCGGAAAAAAACGAACATTTCGAAATAACGAACTTAAAGGGACTTTATAGTAAGATTGTCCAAATCCTCAAATCCTTCAAATTTCCCTTTCGTTACAAAGATATGTACGATCGAAGTATTCAGATAAGAAAAACTCAGGTGGAGTTTTTCTTACCGTGTACAAAGTGAATGCAGTGAGTTAGTGACTATCACTTTGCATTTTCGCTCATTACTTGGCCATGCAATGTCTATTTGACTTGAAATGTTCACACAATACCCTGTGGACATATGAGATAACAACAATATACGTTGCATCAACCATTCATCACTTTTTGCACATGTCAACAAAGTTACAAGATCCCTTTAAAATAAAGGAAGAAATACCTTTACAATACAGGGTATATAAGCATGACTACAACCTGCATTCAAAGTATTCGTATGTCAAATCAAGTTCCTTAGAACTAGAAGTTTGCGGTGTGTGTCCGTGTCTCTGTGCTAATTACCACCATTAGCGTCCTAAACGTCAATCCGCTGTATTAAGAGTAACCTTAATTACAAGGATTTAACGATCGCAACAAATACGCGCTAATTATTTCGTTCGTTATCTGCAGATTGTCTCCTTCGATATTTCCTCAATTAGCGAGGTTATCAATGCAATTAAAGGGGGAGGGGAAACAAAACAAAACAAAATCATTGTTGTTGTTGTTTCTTGCAGTCTTCATTTTCGTGGGCGCATCCAACTCCGGCCCAGAGAAAGGTGCACGAAGAAGGGGATAAAACAACGAATAGCTGAAAACAAAAAAGGGCCTTTCCTTTTAATACGGTATAATTGTTTTGCTTGCTAGCTTTTTTCTATTTAGAGCGGCAGGTTGGGCTTACTGGAAACAAATAATTAAAATGATAACGTTTATACAAAACAAAATTAATCACAATAATGACAATCAAAGAACAAAAAAAAACATGGAAGGAATGCATAATCAAGGACAAATCTCAAAAATACAAAAGAGGTTACACAGAAAAGAATCACAGGAAGATAACAACAGAAAAGGGTGAAAAGAAGTGAATATTTCAGACAAATGCATAATTCTAGAAAAGGGTTCACACAGCATAAACGAACATCAAAGTTAAACAAAAAAAAAACAAAGAGGATACAATAGAAATGCACATCGGTCACAAAATACAGAATAGGTTACACAAAAAAGTACATCAATGAAAAACAAATACAGGACCATGGGAAATTTGAGATTTTTGATTCGCTGTGCACGGCGACTCATATTTCGAATCAACCAAATGCGACCGAAAAAGAAGCAAACAATTGTGCAACAGATCATTATTCATTTTAATACCACTGTTTCAAGAATTGTTTTTTCTTATGTACATTATTATTAGGGCAGGAAGGAAATTCGGCAAGCGATAAATACATTTAGGGGAAAATTAACCTTAGACCTTTTTATATGTACCACTGTTGAAATTTTCAATATACATTTAAAGAAATACGAGGTGTAGAGTAAACATAATTTTACAATGATTTCTTCACTATCAATTTATATTTGATAAGTAGTAACTGTCCAATGTGTGTGCACTTTTTAAACTTTATTTTAAACAATAATTTATTTATGTAATGTCGTTCTTTCTAATATACATGAGAAACAAGCCTGATATCCTATTAAGAAAATGTGTTTAATTCCAAATCCCTTCCTCAAGATCCTGTACGTCCATCTTCCACTACCCTTCTTCGAGAAAACACCCATTATGAGGATTTTCATTTACTATTCACCACGTCGACACTCCCTCGGGTGTTGCTTGCCATGATTTCTCATTGTTAATTCTCAAGGAGGTTTGATCTCTCATAATACATACAGTACTTCATTCCGTCTAGACAGGAAACGGCTTTTAACCATGGTTAAAGGTACACTTGAGTATTGGTACTTCCCGAAACAAAATTGTAAGGGTTTTGGTTGGTTTTAATTCCATTTGAAAGTCCATTGAATAAAACATGTAAAATGAGAATCATTCAATTTCGAATGCTTTCATAGTTGTTATTTAATTTCAAAATATTTTATTTATATATCGTCTAGCCAGGCGATATCTTGACTCTTAAGAAAATACATGAAATGAATGCTTATACACTTCTTTTTTTAAATGTCAAAAGAGGTTTTTAAATAGTTGTTGATGATATCTCTATTTAATCATTATTTTAACAAAACATCACATGCACAATTTTGTATGAAAAATGGTTTAAACCAATGAGTTTTTAGATAGCGCCCTCTTGAGTTGTAACGACTCTTTTTGAATAATGACAGGCTTTTTACTTGGTCGTTTGTTATTGTGTATACATTTCGAGCATGGTGGAGTTATAACTATTAGTTTGTTAGGTAATGGTGCAGGTTTTGGTTACTAAAGCTCAGCCTTACCAAAACTGTACTACCCCTTTAACCTGTTCCCTACTAGATTTTGCAATATGCAAAGAGTTAATGCAAGACCTATACCAGGTTCCCCTTTACCCTAGGCAATGGTTAACATTATTGAGAAGTTAAAAGCTGCGAATGATAAATAACAGGTATTTTTGTATTTATGCAGAGTGTTATATGTAGAAATTTGATTGATTGTTAAGTAATTGTGCCCTTGATTTGATGTATAGATTAAGTGTTTCCATTAGGCTAAGATATACATCCGATTAGCAGCTATTAATTGTACAATCCCAGTACCGTTGTTATATATCAGTGGCGTAGCTATGGAGCGAGGGAGGGGGGGGGGGGGCGGGGGGCAACGAGAGGGAGGGACCGGGGTGCATCCCCCTAAATAACTGGACAAAACAATGTGAAAAACATATAAGTAAGACATTCATAGAGTGCCCCCCCCCCCCCATAAGTGGCGTCCTATTAAAGCCAAATAACAGTATTGGGTAACGCCCCACACACACAAAATGAAAAATACGCTTTTGTTAACAACCATGTAAACAAAGATATCATAACTTCTCTGTTAATGTAAATATATGGACACAAAATGCGTTGAAATTTATTATTTGAGCAATAGAATATTTGAAATAGAAAAAATCTATGCACAAATTAAATTAAACCGCATGTTCGCTGCGTGCAAACCCGAAGGCAAATGCTACCACGTGCCGCATGTTGGGCGTTTCCCAATACTGTTATTTAGCTTTGAAAGAAAGCAGACACTAATTGTTGATACTGGTAAAGCTACCGAGACACATTCCTCCAATTTGTTGACAAAAAAGAAGAAAATAAGATCGTCTTCCAACAAATTGCGTGTTCCCCCTCTACATTGAATAGTATCCCACGCTATGCCACTATTTCGTACAATCTATATTTGGAGTAACGCTCATTTGTGAAAGTACAGAATTGTATGCTACTTATATATAAATATGTCCCCAAACATCTGTGTCATCTTGCGCTCTAAATCCCGATCACGGGAGAACTGGTCGCATATCAAGTTTGTACAACGCACTGTGAGCGACGTTTATTTATGCGATAATGCGTTCATCGAAAAGACTCAGAGCGCAAGCGATTACTGTATACAGGATTCTATGCGCGCACGCACGGCATCGCGGAGTGGCGTTTGGGCAGTATAGTGTTTCATATAGGGATTCTTTATGTGCATTACTCGGGATTATTTGTCAATATTTGGGACATTTGCAGGAAAATATAAAACCAATATAGAACTTTAGGCATTTTGTATAAGGACCTCGCATTACTGTATTTTATTAAACAATTGTTGAGTATTATTGACGCATTTTCTTTCAAATATTAAGTAGAAATTTCATGTTATTTCTTGGCATTTAGTTTAAAATCTACAAGGGCCCATTCATAAAACTACACTAGTATAATTAATTCGAAGTATGTTTATATGATTACGTAATTATCAACACAGAGTTAAAGTGACTAACTACATCTAGGTATTAAGCATATTACATATAGTTGGCAACTAAAATGATCTCTAGTTGCGTACTTAGCCTTACCACTTAAAATTGACTTTGAATGGAACTAAGCCAGTGTGGTTTAATGAATATGGGCCCAGCTGGCTATTATAAAGATATATTATTTGAAAGCCAAACACATCGGATGATCAAGAAAGCGTGTCCGAAACGCGTGAGAGTTCTGTCGTCTTAGTAATTTGCTCTTTCTAAGAAATCACTCGAAGCGTTCATCATTCTGTCCTTGTCTCCGTGACTCCGTTCATCTTTAATGGTCATTTGGTTTGCTAGGAAATTATACGTAATTTACTTCATGAAGTGAAGCGAACGAGGACGGAACGAGGGATGGAAAGCCTGTGAAGAAAGGAGAGTTTTGGTTGCGAAATGCAATATCTTTTTTCTTTTCTTCAATTACAGATATTTTCGATTGAAGATAATGAAACATTAAACAATAATAGGAACATAATACTGACGGTCATAATTTAACACAAAATATAACCTTGAAATGTACTGGGCAAAGTCATTGAAAGGCATCATTTTAGTATTACCAAATTGTGGCCTAACTTAATCAAATTTTTCAAAACTGGCGCTTAAAGTAATGTATGGATAACGACAAGAACACATGAGAGGAACATTGAGCGAGAAAGATAGGAGGGGAGGAGAAGACTGGGAGGGGAGTACAGAAGAGAGAGGGGGAGATGAGAAGAGTAAGGTGGGGGTATGTAGGAGAGAGGGGGGGGGGTGAGAGTGAGAATAGAGAGGGAGTTGGAAGAGAGTTGTGATAATGGAGATAGATAACTTCATTCTTAGTTGTAGGGATAAAATATAGTAGATGGATTGAATGAGAAGCGATGTGCATGAAACAGGAAGGTCATCAGCATCGCTTCTTGTTTAAGTGAGAGCTGGCATCCATATACTTAGAGGCAACGTGATGTAAGAATGATTGTCTATGTCATGTTGAGAGCAGCAAAATGAATCATTAGACATATACTAATTTACTACTGATGACTATCAATGTGCATGCGCTACTCTCTAGCTTTCTATTTCGACCAATATATATTTTTAACTTAAGTTCAATTCAAGCAAATGTATAAAGATTCACGAAGATTTGGTTCGAATTAGTATTATATTGCATGTACACTTGTACAGTATATTATCTCAGAAAAGTTAGATATATTCACATACACGCCTGAATAGGATTTAATATAACAACTAGGTCAATATCGTACTATACTACTTAATATAATCATTTAAATGCAGGTAAAGTAAGTAACTCGTATTCTTCACTTCGAAGGACAAGGCGGGGGAGCTAAAAAGGCATCGGTGACCTTATTAGCGGCAGTAAATGAGCAGTAATTAAGGGTAATGGAGAAAAGGCATGCCATGGTTGTGGCGCCAAAACGGGTTCTGATATTGTATATGTGAGCATAGTGTAGCCTCTAGCACACCTGATGTCCAGACATTTGTGTAGAGTCCGTGCATAATTGGGCAGTGATACATGACCACTATAATCGCTGATATTTGGTGTTGCGATAGATGTAATAGTTTTGAAATGTATAGCTTTGCGTGTATTTGTGTGCATGTGTATGTACCTGCGTGCGTACATGTGCGTATGTGTGCGTGTGCATGTGTGTGTGTGTGTGTGAACGACATCTTCGAGCGCATTGCTGCCGAGGCAGGTCGCCTTTCTCAGTACAACAAAAAGTCGACCATTAGCAGCCGTGAAATTCAGACAGCCGTGCACCTTCTCCTCCCCGGCGAACTGGCCAAGCACGCAGTCAGCGAAGGTACCAAGGCCGTGACGAAGTATACTACATCGAAGTAGGCGAAAGTCATCATCGATAAGCCGAAACAAACAAAAAAAAAAAAAAAAAAAAGTGTGTGTGCGTGTGTGCGTGTGTGCGTGTGTGTGTGTATGTTATTCAATTGTAAATGTTATGTTAATAATTTCGAGAAATAAAACAAATCACTTAAACAAAAAAAATTTAAAGTGTGTGTGTGTGTGTGTGTGTGTGTGTGTGCGTGTGTGCGTGTGTGTGTGTGTGTGTGTGTGTGTGTGTGTGTGTGTGTGTGTGTGTGTGTGTGTGTGTGTGTGTGTGTGTGTGTGTGTGTGTGTGTGTGTGTGTGTGTGTGTGTGTGTGTGTGTGTGTGTGTGTGTGTGTGTGTGTGTGTGTATACGTGTGTGTGTGTGTGTGCATGTGTGTGTGTGTCTTCATTGTCTTCCTTATCAAAGGGAGAGCAGTCCTGCGGTTCTTCTGTACAGCTAATTCTACGGCAGGCCGTGGGGCGAGAATGTCTCAGTATTCCGAGGATAGCTGGAGACGAAAAAGTAGCAAATTTAGGAAACGACATTGCCTCAGAAAAATGGCCCTAGGATCCGAACGCCTTACCCAAAATCAATGCTCATGGTATCATTTTGTTGGAAAAAGAATGTTCTACCCAATCAAACAAAAACCAATGACATTTGGTCGATGATGTTGATGAAATTAACAATCCTAGGTGTTGCGTTCTTTCTGGGCCACCCTGTATAGGGAATCGGCAAGTAAGAGAGAAAGTATCATTTGCGACAGATTACTTAATGGCAGTGTCGTTAAAAAGACTTTTAAGACTAATATGGGAGGAGTACGAACTTGTTTTCTCTCGGCTAAAAAAACGGTTGAAATAAATTTAGATGAACTACACGCGCAAAAGGGTGTCAACTGAATAAAACGTCAGCGAAAAAAATATAAAGATGAAGAAAATGTAAAAATAAAAGAGAATCGGACAAAATAATGAGATATAATTAGGAGATGAGCTGAAGATATTGATTTGCCTCAAGCCAGATATAATTGCTCGTAATCCACAAGTGAGGAGGAAAATCCATCAGAAATCCAGGTCACAGATGAAAATAGATATTACGTCGTTGAAAATGAATATTTTTGATGGCGCGTGTTATCCAAATAAACTAGGAATTACAAGAGACTTTTTTTATAGAGAGGTACGTGTGTTATCTAAATAAAGATGTAACGTAAACTCCCAAAATAAAAATATTCCGAACAGGGGGGCAACTCCTTGTCCCCTTACCTATGCCAATGCTTGTCCAACTTATTCATTAAATAGTTGATAACTGAAATAACATATAAACCGTTCATGTGGGTGAATATGATTGTACGTGTTTGATTTTGTTGTTGTTGATCGATCAATTCCGATAATTTGATGATGTTCTTTGAATCAATTATCGTTTATATGCCGTATACAACGCATTATTTTGTTTAATATTACATAACAGTGAAACTTTAGCTCACGCAATTTACCGGTACCGTTCGAAATAACGTTTTTGAAAAAGATTGAAAAACAATAATGATAATGAACGTATTTTGTGTTCTGATGTTGTTTAACTATATTCTGAAAAATATTGTAATGACTTGTATTTGTTCAAACGGTGTTTATTATGAGCCAAACGAGTAGATGTTTTTTGTCTCGGAGCATGATGTAGAGCACGTCAAGAAGAAAATAATTTCCCTCTCTCAGAGTGTTTTTCTTTTCTAGGTGGACAACACAATAATTGAATAAGCTTGGCCGTTAACACGCCTATTTCCATAGGTTTTTTGTAGTATATGCTAACTCAATAGTCTATTCATAATAGGTACGGAGAGGTTTAATTCGCAGTACTGCCCGAGTCATCTGACCAAGGCTTAATAACATTGCGCGGGCTAATCGTATCCTAGCAACGCGTTTGGGATAATGACAATAGTGCAAAACAACGCCAACCTCTAATTTTCCATTTGATTAGTTGAAGTCGCAGCCGATTTTATGACTCCTTTTAGCTGGATTATTCCCACACTTCATTGCGTGCTTAAAAACGCAGTGAAGAGAGGCACGGCACACGAATTTAAAGCAAAACAAAAAGTAATGGAAAATGTATTTATATTTTTGTCTCAGTCGCTGCAAAGAGGTTTGATCTACTTTGCTGATCTCGCTCTACCTACGAGTAGAAATGAGTACCTTGGTAGGGTGTTAATTATCCATTGGCAGCATACATGCGCCCTATAAGTCGCAGTTATTTATTTGTTTAATTATTACGACCTCTCATACACTTCATAACAATGACATGAATATAGAATACCATGACAGGACGGAATGATTTTAGCAATTATAATTATTTATAATAATTTGCCATTTAAACTACGCTATCACCTGATCACGTGTGTATCATAGCTATACTAAACATATTAAATACAATCTACATACACGACTTAAATGGATATAGTAAATCTGTTGATATGTGAAAAAATTTGACTAATGAGAGTCGTATACAGCCTAGCTTTCGATCCTAGCAGAATCTTCGTCAGGGCACAAATGACAGTTACTACAGAAAAAACACAGAATATATACCACCATAAACACATGTATGGAAGGGGGGCTGGAAAGAGGAAAGGAGGCGGAGACACAAAACAATGAGAGCAACTGTGAGTGGGTGAGTGTCAGGACTGCTTGACCAATCAGGTCAAACAGGCATGGGAGGGTCCTTAAGTGGCTGCAGTCAAAGAAAATGTGATGAGAGTGTAAGGCTTAGAGAAGAATAGAGGTAGGGAGGATCAAAGAAATAAATCAAGAAATGGAAAGAGACATGTGAACAAAAGACAGTTGATGAGGTGTTGGAGTGCACTGGGGCACTGAGAGGGGAGGAACAATAGAGGGGATTATGAGTGTAGGGGATGGGAGCGAGAGGATTAGGACAAAGAAAGTGGAGTGAAGTGTGTTGCAGGATCGGATGAATAGGATAGGCGAGTACAAAGGAGAGAGTGAAAAGGATGAGGACCCAGTAGGTGATGATATGTAGGGAAGCAACATAGACAAATGAATGGGACAGGGAGTGTAAAAGAGATAGTGAACAAAAGGAAGCCTAAATGGGTAGGTAATCAGAGGGAAGGTGGAGAGACAAATGAGAGAGGGTGGTACAATATGATCAAAATAGAGGTGGAACTGTGCATGATGAGAATGTGGATGTATATGAATAAGCCCATGTCTAATGAACAGTGTACCTATAAAGAGAAATTTAAAGTATCGATATGGGGGGTGAAAACAAACAAATGGCGGTGCAGACGATGAAGGGGAGAGATGCAAAGGTTAATCACTGCCTTCTTGGATGTTGAGACCACGGGGATGAATGGTGCAGAGACGTCTTATCCAATACTTCTCTCTGCTGGAGCGGAGTGTGTCCGGGCGGTTACCTAGAGATTCTATTCCCTGTAGAATCATGTCAGAAATGGAGTGATTGGGTAGGTTGAAGTGGTTGCCGACTGGGGCGTCATGTTTGGAGGTGTGGATGGTGGATCTGTGTCCGTAAAAGCGTCTCTTGAGGGTGTTCCTGGTTTCGCCTACGTACTGCATGCCACAGACTCTGCACGTGATAAGATATACAACATTGGTGGTGGTGCATGTGATGTGGCCCTTAGTATGGTGAGAGATGTTGTTGGAGTGGCTGGTGAAGGTATCATCCTGATGGATATGTACCTGACACACAATGCATCTGTCGGCGGTGCACTTAAAGGTGCCTTGCTGTATGGAGAGGGGTTGTTATTGGGGGTGGAAAGTTCAGCTCGAACAATGTGGTCCTTGAGGTTGCGAGGGCGTCTGTAGGCTAGGATGGGGGCATCAGGGACAGCCTGTTGGAGGCGATCAGAAGTGTGAAGAATGTGGTGATTGTTAGTCAATATGCGACGGAGGGGAGGTAAGTTAGGATGAAAGGTGGTCACTAGGGGTGTGACAACAGTGGTGCTCTGGTTGGGAGTCTTCTTCTTCAGAACCTCGGATCTGGGGAGAGAACGAACTTTGTTAATGGATAGATGAACTGCTTTGACTAAATTGACTAATGCTTTGACTAAATTGACTAATTTGACTAATGGTTCATGAGATGTGTGATAATTTGTGATATGACATGTCCACTAGGTAATAATGAACATTTCACGTTAAATGGATGTTTTATGGCCGAGTAGTGAGCAAAAATGCAAAGTGATATTCGCTAACTCATTTCAATGACTTTGTACACAGTTATAACTTTCCAGTGGATAATTAAAAAATCGAATACCCCAATCGTAAATATCTTTTTATTAACAAAAGGGAAATTCCAGAAAAAAAAACGAAAGCTGTTCCAAGTTCCTATTGGTAATACGAATAAGATCGTTGGTTAGACATCAACGCAGACGAGTGGATAGGTCTGTCAAGGAGGAACATGTGCCAAAGACAGAAATGACATTTCAGGTTTGCAAGATTTATTTTGCTGGACAAGGGACGGTAAGGAGGGCGAATTCACGAAAGGAGGGGTAGTATATATGCCCCCATTGCATGCGTACCCATTAGCTACTTACTAATATCGAGCTGTTATGTGTGCATGCATACATTATATGCATCGTTTAAGAATAAATAAACCTTGCCCTGGCTAAAGTTCTGCTGGTCACATGCATAATTCAAACACGCCGCTGACTGATCATGCTGATTATCTGTGTGTATTTAGCACGATGAAAGATCCATTACTCGTTATACTCCTGTCTGTATGTTCTAATCTACTACTCAAGGGATCATGGTAGTCACAAGTTCTTTCCCGTATTATCATGGTCCACAAGTATCATTTTCAAAAGCACGCCATCGTTTATGCTTTGGTGTATTCAACTGCGATAAAAGGGTGGCGGGTGGCAGTGCCCTAAATATTGGTTATTGCCCCCTTTGGTATACCATGATATGGGCAGGACGCCATACCATTGCACTAGTCTGAACTCCCCCGCCTTTGTACGTATAACGCTCTCTTGACGCCACGATTCGAGCACCCATTGCTGCTTTTTTTGCTTATTGCTTTCCATGTATGGATTAATGTTATCGTTGGTAACGATTAAAGACTGCCAAGCGTGGTGATGCTGCAGCTACACCGCGGTCCGCCATATTGAACTAGACTAGCTTGCGCACACTGAATAACACTGAATCAACGTGCATTCCGCTCCATGTGCATGCAAGTCGTTCGCATGATGGCACGACGCATCTGGTTTTTAATACTAATCCGAACTATAATATTATGTTGAACACTTTTGAACAATCAAATATAACTATCTTGATTATAATGTACGTGCAATAAGCGAAATGTTATACATGTATAATGCAATGGCGCATTCACTATGTACTTTTTTTTAGAAAAAAATAGTTCAAATGTGACCGTACATAACACAGTAACCGGTTGCATTACCCCCTACCCTGTATAGACTCTGGTATGCCCTATACCTATTCATGTATGATAATACAATCATACCCTGGATCTAAATTGGAACAAAAGTAAGTGGAAATGGATCGTGAGTTTTCACGTGACATTTCACCCGATATGCCAATTTTGTTCAGGTCAATAGCTGACGTGGCTTAGACTCACTTTTACTTTATAATTGTGGTGCCCACACAATGCTCAAATTCTAAGAGTTTTGCGTGACAGAAATGCAAATATTATGTGTCAGTATCGTAAATGAATGTCATCATCCATTAGATAATTATAAATCGGAACACTTCTTTTACATCCAACATACCTTTATAACGGGAGAGGAATTCGGAAAATCCAAAACCAGTTCCATGCTTTTATTGGTAACACGAATAAAGTAAGGTTTGCCAGAAGGTCCACAAATTCCAATATAAGTTTTGAGGATTTGAGGACAAAATAACTGGATCCCTTTAAATGGAAAGAACATTTTGGGTCGAAATGTATTTATTCGCTAAATTGCGTACGATATCATTGAAAATTACTAATGATATTCTGTCATGTTTAAATTCTAGAAAGAAATATATTATTATATTAACAATATCGACGCTGCTTAGATTAAATTAGCAGCCGTTAACACAAGAGAGCGCTATATCCATCAGACACCTGAATCAGAGCCGTATTTTTAAACCACTATTATCTGTTTTGACTAAACACTGGAGGCTGCCATGTTTTCCATATGTACCATATGAAACGTCATCTGACCTTGCACTAACAAAAGCTAGTTACGTAACCCTGACATAGCAGCAGTTTCAGTAACAGCGGTAATACATAACCCGCTTTGTTAGTGCACACTCTGATCACGTTTCATGCGGTACCGTTAGAAAAAAAACATTGCAGCCTCCAGTGGTCAGTCTAAAAGTTGATGTGGTAAAAAAAAAGAGACTATTTCCATTATCATATCATCAATGATATCCAATTCCAGCGTTTCATTCCCATTTAACGCCAGTGGTATATATTGGAAATACTTTATTATGGATATTTATGCCAATTCTGAACGGATTACGTTGTTTTACTTCAAAAATTATATGCTTGTGCAATCCATACTCTTAAATTCCCTCTAATTCACACAATTTTTTTTTATTTGAACAGAAATGTATAATCCATTTTATATTATCTTATTATCTTTAAGCCATTTGTCAAATTATCATTGGCATATAAAGGACATTGCTTGGCGTGTCTGACCTTGTGTTTTACTTTATGGCAAAGTAGTTATGCGCGGCAAGCTACAAATTGACCATTTACCAACCTTGAATATCAACTAAAAATGAAGTAGACGATCTAACAATCTTCACAGACAGATACAAAATATAATGATTGTTATGTCCGCCCTTTCAACCAATCAGATTGCAGAATTCTCGAAGAGA